>JBBPBT010000941.1:268153-290660 GCA_037974875.1 Cicer bijugum | reverse complement strand
GTGTCTAATAAATTAAAAAATTATTTATATTTAAAGACAATTTTTTTTTCATACTTATAATTAAAGATAGAAATATTATATTTGAAAAGGTAACTTTACACCGTTCTCTTTGACCAAAGCCTAACGACATCAACATCATCCATACAACTTTTGTGATTTAAATTATATTTTATACCTACTTTATTAAATCAATTAAATTTATATATATCGCTAAAGGCTAAACTTAAAATTTTAAGTTTGTCTTACTTTGAAGTCAGAAAACATTTTTGACTTACTTTTGAGTGAAAAGAAATTTATTATTATTATTATTATTATTATTATTATTATTATTATAATTATTATAGAGGGAGAGAATGAGAGAGAAACAATTGAAATATATCATTATCATGTTTTTTTTAAAAAAAAACTTTGCAAAAACATTATGGAATTTTCATTGAAGATGATTTTGAGGTTAATAACATTGTTCCTTTCAATTGTGAGTACTTTAGGGGAACTTTGGAAACTACTAGTCATGATTCTAGTGAAGATTTACAAAGTTATTCAATTATATATCCTAGTTTTGCTCAATATCAAACACAAAAATGGTGTTGTAGCAAATTGATAATCTTTAGTTGTAATAAAAAAACTGACATAAAGTATCGTAAAATTATTATTAATTAAAGACTCACCTACATCATCAATCATGATATATATATATATAATATTAAATACTTGAATTATTTACTAATTTAATACTTGAATTACAACACATGACCTTACAAGTCAGTCTTCTCAAAACAACATGAACTTACAAAGTTTTTTAGGCAAGTCAAACTTTGATCCTACAAGTCAAGTCTTCTCTACATAGCCTCAAATCCACATATTGTTAGAGGCAAACTAAAGCCAATATCGGCAAGGGTTACAATGAGTGGGAAACTTATTTAATTTTGCTTTTATTAAGTAGATTTGATACAATGATTTTTCACACTACAAACACTTAGAAATTTTTTCTTTGAACGAGGGTTTTGCTAGAACTTAAAAATCTTAAACTCTAAATACTTAGAAGGGTTTGACTTCGTCAAGTTTTTCTGAATAACTTGGGATTTTAGGATTTCCAAGTTTGTTGGGTTCTTTGATTGTATCTTTGTTAAACTTTGAATGCTAATTATAGGAAAAATAAGGGTTTCAATTTTGTCCTATAAGGATTCTGAATCGTATCTCCTTTCCAACTTAGTTAACAATCATTACTACCAGAAGCTCGTTATCAGAGGCAGATGCGTGTGCTTTTCTGGAGCATGCATTTGTCTGATTATGAAGATTTTGTTAACTAATTTGATTTTGTTTCCTATGATCTTTTTACTTCCATTGGTGAATTTCTCTAGTTACTTCCTTTGCTCGTTTCCTCTGATTTTCCTGTTTTCATTGTTCTTTACTTAATGAAGTCTTAGTGTAATAAATTTTTCTCGGACCAACTAGGTTTAGGGTTGTGCAAAAAATCCGATTATGAATCTCAAATTCAAATTCAGATCCAAATCCATTTTAAAGACTAACATTATCTTTAAAGCATTCTCTTTGACCGAATTAGCCTTACGCCATCAACATCATCCATATAATTTTTGTGATTTAAATTATATTTTATATCTACTTAATTAAATCAATTAAATTTATATTTACCATTAAAGACTAATGTTAAAAATTTAAGGATGTCTTACTTTGAAGTCAACAAATTTTTGTTGAGCACGTCCCGAATTTTTAAGATTATAAAGTTACAATTAAATTATTTATGCAATCTAAATATACTTTAATTTTTATCCAGACATATTAGAGCTCCATTTTTTTAAAATAATCAAACTATATATTAAAATAATAAAATTTTAAATACATGTAGTGCAATGAATAAAAATATATAAAAGTAAAAATTAAGATCAGATACACCAATATTTTTAGAGATTTTTTTTATTTATTTATATTTTATTTTAGATTAGTACTATGTTTTATTTAACTCTTATCAAGAGAAATTTGTAGAATAAATAATGGCTACTATTTTATGTGTTAATATTATTAAAATAAGCTTTATATTTGAACTTTTTAAAATTAATATTTTCTTACAAGATAAATTAGAAGTATTAATAAAGGGTATGTTAAAAATAATAATAATAATAATAATAATAATAATAAATAATATTAAATACATATAATAATTAAAAAAATGTTTATATTTAAGGACAAATTTTTTGTATACTTCTAATTACGGAACAAACAATAGAAAATCTTAAAACACTAACTTTAAAACACTAACATCATCCATATAATTTTTGTGATTTAAATTATATTTTATATTTACTTAGTTAAATCAATTAAATTTATATTTACCACTAAAGACTAATATTAAAAATTTAAGGATGTCATACTTTGAAGTCAAAACAAATTTTTTACTTACTTTTGAGTAAAAAACGAAAATTGTATTACTATATATATAGAGAACGAGAGAGTTACAATTGAAATATATCATTATCATTTTATTTTATTGAAAACTTTGCAAAAGCATTATGGAATTTTCATTGAAGATGGTTTTGAGGTTAATAACATTGTTCCTTGCAATTGTGGGTACTTTAGGAGGAACTTTGGAAAGTACTGGTCATGATTCTAGTGAAGATTTGCAAAAATATTCAACTTTTGCTGAATATCAAACACAAAAATGGTGCTGCAGCAAATTGGTTATCTTTTGTTGTCCAAAAACTCACATAAAATCTCGCAAAATTATTACTAATTAAGTCTCACTTACATCATCAATCATGTTATATATATAATATTAAAGCTATGAATAAAACTCAAGGTTCACTTTATTTTTTTTTTCTTTCTCTTTTCACTATTTAATTTTTTGTTGCGTTTTTGTGGATCGTGTAATTTGGATTTTCTGAGTACATGTTATATTATAATATTAACAGTTTTTATTTTGTTTATTGTTGATTTATACGTTTTATTTTTTAATTTTAGGCTCGATAATTTTTTTTTTGTGGGATCAAATGTAAAATTGTGTGACACAGAATTAATGGCATCAACAACTTCACATTTGTTGCATTATCAGAGTCAATGCAACTTTAGAGGCAAGTTATTTGAGGCATCGTTTTGAATCATGTTGCAACTATTAGATCCGGTGACACATGAGCTTCTTTGAAAAGCTTGAAATAATAAACATCACATGAATGCTAAAAAATATTATTCATTAGAGACATGCTAAAGTTAGTATTCATTAGAGGTATATGTTACAATTAATGTTCATCAGAGTTAGTCTATGGTTACTGTTCATCTGAAGCACGGAAACTTAATTCATCTTTATCAAGTGAGCTGATGGGATGCATTGGAGTAGCCTTAGGTTTGCAATCATTAACATAAACTTCTTGACATATTTCTTTTTGTATACTTGGTCTAATAAATGTATATGTCGTTCTAACTTTGTTGAATTTGAATTCCTAAGATGAACTTTAGCTCTCCAATCACACTCATTTGAAATTTATGTTCCATTAACTTAGCAAAATTTTGACAAAGAGTCTTATCAATAAAATCAAATATAATATCATCAACATAAATCTGAATAACAAGAATGTCATTTTGTATTGCTTTTCTAAAAAAAGTGGTGTCAACCTAACCTCTATCAAAATTGTTATCAAGTAAGAAGTTACTTAACCTATCATACCAAACTCTAGGTTTGCTTTGGGCCATATAGTGATTTCTTAAGCATAAAGATGTGACTAGCAAACTCTAGATTTTCAAATCCTAGGGTTTGTTTTACATATACTTCTTCATTAATGTAACCATTTAAGAATGCACTTTTAACATCCATTTGATATAAAGTAATATTATTATAAGCACAACAAATTAGTGTAAGATATGTATTGCCTCTAATATTTCCATTGAGACAAATGTCTCAGTGTATTCAATATCTTCTTGCGAATTATATCCTTGTGCAACCAGTCTGACTTTGTTCCCGACAACTTCTCCTTTTTTATTTGATTTTTTTTTCTTATGAATACCCATTTGGTTATAATGAGCCTCTGATTTGGGTACTAGACCACAAACATCATTTCTTTTAAATTCATTAAGTTTTTTTTGCATTGAAAATATCTAGCCATTATCCGTCAATGCTTCATTAACTTAGGTAGGTTCAATTAAGGAGAACAATATCTTTCAATGATGATCTGGTCTTCAAATGTTCATTAGAGGTATTCTACAATTACTGTTCATCAGAGGCATGCTACATTTATTGTAAATTTGAAGCATGCTACAATTACTATAATCAGAGGCATGGAAACTGCAGAGAGAATGCTAAATCTTTATAGGCACAAAATTCTTACCATAAACATCTTGAGCTGCCAGAAGCACATTAAACTGCTAAAAACACGTTGAACGACCAGAAACGAGTTATCAAAAACAGATGCGTGTACTTTTTTTGAGAGTGCATTTGTTTGATAATGAGGATTTCATTTACTGATTTGATTCCTATTGTAAGACCCTTAATTTTAAATTCTAATTTATGTATTTTGGGGAATTTTGTGCTGAATTTCTGAGGCTTTTTAGCCAATTTTATAGCATTTTTTGAGTTAAATGCCAAAAATATCTTTTTAGAGACCCGATTAAAATTATTCGTCGATGAATAATTTTACTTAAGTACAGTGAATCTTTTGTCGAAGAATTTTTTTTTTGAGATGCAGCATTTTTCAGAAAAATTCATCTGCCGATAGAATTGCAGCGAGAGTAGATATTTTTCTGAAAAAGTAATTTGTGGTGTGATGTGAGGTGACATGCGTAATGATGATTTTTTTTATAAAAATATCTAAATATTTGTTTAGATATTTATTATTATTATTATTATTATTATAATATATTATTATTATTATTTTAATATGTTATATATATATGGAACCAATAGAAATGGGGAGAAAGCAAATCAGTTCCAGCGAGATTCCTATCTTCTTCTTTCTTTGTTCTGTTGCAAAAGTGTGTGTTGGTGGGTTTGAAAACAAAAACATAAACACAAAACCTTCATTTTTCTTCGACTTCTAAGCTTCCATTTGAGAAGTGACAGAAAAGAAAGTTGCTCATTGCCACGACGCGGTGCTAGTGAGCTAGTTTTTGAAGCGACATCACAAACTTAAATTTTACCGGAATAATCGCGGTGCCGAAATCGGTTGTTAAAGCTACAACGGAGGTAAGGGTGTTGAGACAAACTCTATAATTAAAGTTTTGATGAAAACAAACAAATGCTAATTAAGAAAGTTAATCATGATTCTAAAATATTATGTTAATTTAACTGGTACTTTTGAGTGAATTTAATTAAAGACAGAATCAAGAAAAGCAAAGGAAACAAGATCATTCTGCAGCAAAACAGAGAATGATCTCAAGCTTCAAGAAGTGTTCATCACAACATGTTGCTTAAACTTTTTCTACATCTTTATCAAAGAATCTGCCCAGGAAATCTATTCATATCTAATCAATACATGGCAAGGAACAAGTAGGTTTCATCCAAGCTCAAAAAGGCTATTTGATCTCAAAATTAAAAGGGTTCAAAGATGGACAAAAGTCATGACAGCTTAAAGAACTCCAAAAATTCAAATGTCAAGAAAGCTCAATCAATCTTGACATATGACAAGGAAATTACAAAGGAAATCCAGGTTGATCAAAACGGGAACTCCAGAATGATTATTTAAGCTCAAGAACGTTCACTCTAAAAACCGAGAACATTTATCGTTCTCCGTTTTCTACACATCAACAACAGCCTTGCATTCTCTCTATTTCAGCTTGCAATTCTTCTCTAATCTTCTTTGGCTGCACTCAAGACTCAAGATGGAGAATGTATCATCCAAGATCAATGAAGAAACATCAAGGACGCTGTCAGAAAAGTACAGGACTGCATTAAATGCTAAATCCAAAAGTTAAAAAAGGCTATGTCATAACATGATTAGTTTATTCAAAAGTACTGCCTTAAACCAGAAAAAGCATGGCCTCTCCAACAGCTCTTTCGTACTTATCCAGTGCATTTTCAGCCTATAAATAGAAGGCCTTAATCAAGTATGAAAGCAAGAAATTCAAGTGCTAAGTAATCAACAATATAAAATCACACTTAAACTTGAAATTCTGCAAAACAGAGGCAACATCAATTTCTGCAATTCGTGAAACAGCTACTGCTGCACATTCATATATCAGCTGTGACAATATCATTAGATCCTCTGTAAAGAATCTATTCTCAAACAAGAGTTGAGAAAACCAGATTTTGTCAAAATCAATCATTTGTAAAAACTCAAACTTTAAGAGTTTCTTTATAGTTTGTTTAAGATTGCTTCCTATCAAGGTTAGATAGGTGTTGTTATTGCTTTCTGGGTGGAAAGTAATTAAGGTGGAAATAGATCAAGGTTGATCTATTCTAGAGGTTGTAAGATTAAGAAGGCTCTTCGTTTTAAACACTTAGTGGAAAATCTCACAGCGTGAGGACTGGACGTAACCCACATTGGGTGAACCAGGATAAAACTTTGTGTGGTATTCTCTTCCCTATCTCTTTATTTGTTATACTGAATTGATCAACTAAGACAAAAGATAAACTGATTTTTTGTTTAAAACTAACCAAGGAACGTTCTCCGTTTTCTGTTTTTGAAATCAAGATCAATCTTGAGTTAATTTTTAGCAGGAATTTTTAAAAGGTGCATTTACAATTCAAACCTCCCTTTCTTGTAAGTCAACTTTGCTACTTCAATTGGCATCAGAGCTCAGTCTCTAGAAAGTTAAAAAAAACCTAACAAGTGTTAGAGAAAAGATCCAGAAAAATGTCAAAAGCAAAATACATTGTTGAAGGAGGATCCTCAAACAAACCTCCATTCTTTGATGGATCAGATTACTACTTTTGGAAAAATAAAATGCAGCTGTTCTTAAAATCTCAAGACACAGGAATGTGGCGCATCATTACAGATGGAGATTTCACACCAAGAGTTGATCAAAACGACTCAAACTCTGCTATAAAAAGAGAAGCAGACTGGACAGCAGATGATAAAGCTAAGGTACTTTTAAATTCTAAAGCTCAGCTGTTTTTATCATGTGCTTTAAGCAAGGAAGAAAGTGAAAGAGTAGACGAATGCACAACTGCAAAAGAAGTTTGGGACACACTACAAACTAATCATGAAGGAACAAGCCATGTCAAGGAAACAAGAATAGACATTGGCATAAGGAAATTCGAACTGTTCGAAATGCAAGAAGGAGAAACCATTGATGAAATGTACTCAAGATTTACTACAATAGTAAATGAAATGCGTTGGGAAAGCTTACACAGTGCAGGAAATAGTAAGAAAAATCATGAGATGTCTCCCTATTATTTGGAGACCAATGGTAACAACTATAAGCCAACCCAAGAACCTCAAATCACTGCCTCTAGAAGAATTATTGGAACACTAAGAGCACATGAGGTACTGCTACAAGAAGATAAACCAGTCAAGAAGGGAAAAACAGTTGCACTAAAAGCATCTCAAAAAAAAAAAATCACAGCACAGCTAGAAGAAGAACCAGAAGAGAATGAACAAGAAGATGCTGATGAAATTGCGCTTCTTACTAGAAGAATACAGAGAATGATGAGAAGAAGAGATCAAATTAAGAAGGGATTTCAAAACAGAAATCCTAAAACAGATGTTGACAAGAGTCAAGTCACATGCTTTGGATGCAACAAGTTAGGACACTACAAAGCTGAATGTCCCTTAAACAAGAATCCACCAAAGCGATTTCCATTCAAAAAGAAATCAATGATGGCAATATGGGACGATTCAGAAGAATCAGAGACTGAAGAAGAAGAAGAAGCCAACATATGCTTGATGGAAAAAACAGAGGAAAAAGAGGTAATAAATTATGAACCTTGCTATTTGTGTGAACAAATGGGAAAAGAATTTGATAACTTATTAAATGACTCAAATCTCCTCATTCAAAATTGTAGTTCCTTGAAAGAACAATTTTATAAAGAAAAGAAAGAAAAAGAAGAAAGTCTGGCTAAAAATGATTTGCTGAATAACATCATTCAAGAGTTAAAAACAAAGAATTTTGAAAAACAAGAATGTTAAGAACGTTCTACATTACAAACGGAGAATGTTTGACTTAAAAGTGAAAATGAACTTCTCAAAACAGATTTATTAAACTTTATCAAAGCCACTGAAACCTTTCATAATATCATGGGATCTCAAATAGGGATCTTTGATAAAGTTGGCCTTGGTTTCAATCAAACTCAGAAAACTAAGTTATATGAAAAAAAATTTGTCCCAGAAAGAAAGGAAGAAAAGCTCAATACTAGATGTTCTTATTGTAAAAAACTTGGACATCTGGAATTTGCATGCTATTTTAGAAAAAGAGATGAAAAGATTAAAAAAAGGAAGCCTGTTAAAAAAGAAAAACATCCTGTTAAAACAATCTTGCAAAATGGAGAACAATCTCCAAGATGGCTACTAAACAGAGAAAGTTCAAGATCTCAGGCTGAACGATCTGGAAACTCTGTTAAACCAAAACAAAAATATTCTGAAACCTACATTATGAAATCTGTCTCAAAACCAATAATCAAAAAACCAGCTAGCTCTAAAAACAAGGGAGTAATATATCCTTTTAAAGAAAATGTTAAAACTAACTCTCAAGGACCCAAAACAAAGTGAGTACCTAAGGCTGAACTAATATCACATGCAGGATGGTTCTCAAAGTATAAAGAGAAAGCCTTGGTTCTTGGACAGTGGCTGTTCAAGGCACATGACAGAAGATAGACATTGTTTCATAACCTTTGTCTAGAAGGATGGTGGTTCGGTTACATTTGGGAACGACAATCAAGCTCAAATTAAAGGTAATGGAACCATTGGTAAGACAAACTCTGCTCAAATAAATGATGTTCAATATGTGGAAGGATTAAAACATAATCTACTTAGCATAAGTCAGTTATGCGACAATGGTTGCGAAGTTATTTTTAAACCAAAAATATGTGAAATTAAGAAAGCTAAAACTGGGGAAATTTTGTTTTTTGGAAAAAGAAAGAAAAATCTGTATGTTCTATATCTTGATGAATTACCTGATGAATCATGCTTTATATCAATTAATAAAGATAAATGGATTTGGCATAAAAGGGCTGGGCACATTAGCATGAAAACCATTTCAAAAATTTCCAAACTTGATCTTGTAAGAGGACTGCCAAAACTTAACTTTGAGAAAGATAAAATATGTGAAGCATGTGTCAAGGGTAAACAAGTAAAAAGCAGTTTTCAAGCAAAGGATTTTGTGACAACAAATAGAACTCTGGAATTACTTCACATAGATTTATTTGGGCCTGTCAAAACAACTAGCCTAGGAGGAATGAAATATGGTTTTGTTATTGTTGATGACTTCTCAAGATTTACATGGGTTCTGTTTTTGAAACAAAAAGATGATGCTTTTGAAACATTCAAAACATTTTGCAAGAGGGTTCAAAATGAAAAGGAATCCAACATCATTTCCGTAAGGAGTGATCGTGGAGGAGAATTCATAAATGCCTCATTCAAAAGCTTTTTTGATGAACTCGGTATATCTCACAATCTTTCTTGTGCAAGAACTCCACAACAAAATGGAGTTGTTGAAAGAAAAAAAGAACACTACAGGAAATGGCAAGAACTATTTTAGAAGAATCAAATGTTGAAAGATATTTTTGGGCTGAAGCCATAAACACATCTTGCTATATCTTAAACCGTATATCTATTAGAAAAATCATAAACAAAACTGTAACACCCCAATATTTTTATATATATTATATATGCATCTTTTAGTAATTTTTGTAATTCATTATTTAATTAATAATTTATTCTACATGTAAATAAATTAAATTAAAATTTACTACTCCCTATTTTACTTGAATAGTTATAACTTTTATTTTTACTTAATTGTTTTGTTGTGACAATTATATTAGAACGGTTTATGAAATAATTATTTCCTACGTGGACAACTGTGCATTTTGTTTATTTAATTATTTTCGATAATCATGAAATTGATGTGTTAGATTCATTGACTTTATTTTTATACATTACTTACAGTGATAATTTTGTCTTACTTGATTTATTTTAGTTGATGAAAACATTATTTAAATTATTTAATTAAATTATAATTTATAAAAGTTGTACCATTTATTAGTTTTATTTTAGACCAAATAAGTATTTAACCTAGGAGAAAATAGAGTTAGTGAAAATACTTCATTTTATTTATATATTTTATTTAATTAATTTAGTGTGATAATAATAAAGTAATTGTTCATTTAATTTTAATTATTTGATGAAATATATTTATATTAATTAATTAATTAGTTGTTGGGGTAGTTTTTAGAGTGAACAATGACTAAATCCATTTTGGTCAAAATTTAATCATTCACACTATATTTTATTTTTAATAGCATTTAATTATAGAACCATGTGTTTTCTATTCACATCTACTCAAATGTGTAACAAACACGAATAAGTACATAAATTAATTCATAACGGTTGGTCATTGAATGATATTATTCCAATTGAATATCTTATTGATGTGTGCAATAAATCTCAATGAGAAAAATTATTCTCTTTCTCTAATCAGCTTCACTCTCCATTCGCAATATTATATTTTATTTATCTGAAATATTTTCTAAGTCACTCAAACAACCACCCACATATTCTCTCTCTTTCTTGTGGAAGCTCTAAGCTTTTGTTCCTTCATCTTTATGAGTTTTTCGCGGGATATGTAGTATTACGTGGAAGGAAAGCGTCTAAGGTAAGTGATTTTCCCCATGCAGAGTTAGACTAGATATTAAATTAGCGATTCTAAGATATTGATATGATGTCTTAAAAGAAAAAGGTTGATTTTTATTTTCGTCGTAAAGAAATTAATTATAATTCTTTGATTTTTTTATTTTTATTTTTATATACCACTATGTTGATTAAATTAATTATAGAGTATTATTTTTATTATTATACCTTGATAAATATGTTTGTAGTGAAAATATTTAGTGCTTTACATGTTTTAGAGTATTTAATTATAAAGTTATAATTTTTATAATGATGTAATTAGTAATATGTTTATTATGATGTGTATTTGATTTTAAGTGTGGACTTTTGAATATTTTAAAATTAAAACTTGACTTTTATGAACAATATATGTGTCTTGAAGAAATTGGTGAGAATTTTATATTTCTTTAATTTTCATAATATGAGAATATAAATTTGATGTCCTGTGTGATTAAAAAGTTTATTCTAAAATATTTTGTCTTTGTGGTTGTCTAAGTGGCTGGTGATGTGTGTTTTAAATATTGTTATCTGTGTGGTTGCCTAAGTGGCTGGTGACTTGTGTTTTAAATATTATTATCTTTGTGGTTGCCTAGGTGGCTGGTAATTTGTGTTTTAAAAATTGTTATCTTTGTGGATGCCTAAGTGGCGAGTGATTTGTGTTTTAAATATTGTTATCTTTGTGGTTGCCTAAGTGACTGATGATTTGTAATTGTTTAAGTGAGTGGTGTTATGTACTTTTTGAGCATCATTATCATTTCATAACATATCATATGCATCTTTGTGGACGCCTATGTGGCTGGTTTAATTTTCCCCATTGGTATGAGTGACTTCTGTGTGGACGCCTGTGTGGCTGGTTATATCCGGATCATGAGCATGCATAACTTATATACATTTTATTGTTATTTTTATTTTGATTTAATTATTTGCTCTACGGTTGCTACTTATTTATATACATTTTATGACTGTTAATATATCTTTGAGAACTATTAAATAATCAATTTCTTTAAATCTTTTATTACAAAAGAATTTTATATTCATATGTTATGGTTGTTATTTTATTATTTGTTTTAATTTTTGTTGTGGGATGAACTAACCCCTTACACCAACATTTAGGTACTATTGATCTCAAAGAGTTGCATGAATGATGTTTGATTGGTGCACGCACGTGGGAAAATGGTACTTTTATTTAAAAATAATATTTTATATTACTAAAAATTTTGTGGTACATTGTAAGGTTATTTACTCGTCATAATTAACTTTTAATAGAAATGTGGAAGTGAGATTTTATTCCAATGGAATGTCCTTAATTTCAGTCAACATTATTCTTTTAAATTTCACTCAAAGAGAATTTATTTTAATTTGGAACATAAATGAATATCGATATAACAACTGTAATATTAATTTTGTAAACGAATAAATAAATAATATTTTAGTAAATTACATTACGTTCTTTTATAAAAAAAAATATATTAAGTTATTTTTACGCATCTTCAATCTATTACATGATGAACTACTCCTAAAAAAAATATATATATTTTTAAGTAATAATTAGATAAAAAAATTTGGGGAGTTACAAAAACGCCATATAAAATCTGAAAAAACAGGAAGCCAAACATTTCACAAGAAGCCAAACATTTCTTATTTTCATGTTTTTGGTTGTTACTGTTACATCCTAAACAATAAAGATCTTATTGGAAAATTTGATGCAAAATCTAATAAAGCAATATTTCTTGGATACGCAACCGAGTCCAAAGGCTATAGAGTATTCAATCTAAGAACTAACACTGTTGAAATAAGTATGCACATATTGTTTGATGAATTTGATGACTTAGACATAAGTAAAATGGATGAGGAAGAAGAAGCTTCCAACGAAACACAACAGCAAGAAAGTCTGCAAAAAACGCAGCAACAAAACAGTTTGCAGAAAACAGAGATTGATAAACAATCTCCGTTTCATTCTCCACCAAAAAGCTAGAAAATAGTTGAAAGTCATCCACAAACTCAAATCATTGGAGACACGGCTGATGGAATCAGAACCAGAAAATCATTCAAAAACGATGAAAGCAACATGACAATGATATCTCAAGTTGAACCAAAATCAATCAAAGATGCAATCACTGATCAATCTTGGGTAAATGCCATGAAGGAAGAATTACTGCAGTTTGAGAAAAATGAAGTTTGGATGTTAGTTCCAGATCCATTCGATCAATCTGTCATTGGAACTCGATGGG
Source organism: Cicer bijugum (assembly GCA_037974875.1). NCBI lineage: Eukaryota > Viridiplantae > Streptophyta > Magnoliopsida > Fabales > Fabaceae > Cicer > Cicer bijugum. The sequence continues at coordinate 277,663 of JBBPBT010000941.1, read as the reverse complement.
TATTCAGAAACAAACTTGATAAAGAAGGAAAAGTTGTGAGAAACAAAGCAAGATTGGTAGTCCAAGAATACAATCAACAAGAAGGTATAGATTATGATGAAACATTTGCCCCAGTTGCAAGCTTAGAAGCTATTCGAATACTTCTTGCATATGCATCACATAAACTCATTAAATTGTTTCAAATGGATGTGAAAAGTGCCTTTTTACATGGTTTCTTAAATGAACAAGTATTTGTAAAGCAGCCCCCTGGTTTTGAAAGTCAAACAAAACCAAATCATGTTTTCAAACTCACTAAAGCATTATATGGTTTAAAACAAGCACCAAGGGCTTGGTATGAACGGCTGAGTTCATTCTTAATTAAAAATGATTTTCAAAGAGGAAAAATTGATACTACTTTATTTAAGAAAACAGAAGGAAATGATTTACTCATCGTTCAAGTTTATGTTGATGATATCATCTTTGGATCAACAAACAAAAAACTGTGCGCAAACTTCTCAAAACTTATGCAAAGTGAATTCGAAATGAGCATGATGGGGGAATTAAGATACTTTCTTGGCTTACAAATTAAACAATATGAAAAAGGCATTTTTATTTGTTAAGAAAAATACATCAAGGATCTGTTGATCAAATACAAAATGAATGAGTCAAAAATTATGACAACCCCTATGCATCCATCTACCTCTTTAGAAAAAGATGAAAATGGCAAATCTGTCTCTGAAAAAGAATACCGTGGAATGATTGGCTCTTTACTATATCTAACTGCTAGCAGGCCTGATATAGTGTTTGCAGTGGGATTATGTGCTCGATTTCAATCAGCGCCAAAAGAATCCCACTTAACAGCAGTAAAACGCATATTTAGATACCTTGTTGGAACAACTAATCTTGGTCTTTGGTATAAAAAAGGTTCACATTTTGATCTTATAGCATACTGTGATGCTGATTATGCTGGAGACAAAATTGAAAGAAAAAGCACAAGTGGAGCATGTCAGTTCTTAGGCAAAGCATTAATCAGTTGGTCTTGCAGAAAACAGAACACCATAGCTCTGTCTACAACAGAAGCTGAATATGTTTCAGCAGCAAATTGTTGTTCACAGATTTTGTGGATTAAAAATCAACTCCAAGATTACTCTGTAAGTTATTCCAGTATTCCAATTTATTGTGATAATACAAGTGCCATAAATTTATCTAAAAATCCCATTAAGCACTCTAGATTAAAACACATTGAAATAAAACATCACTTCATTCGTGATCATGCCAACAAGAAAGATATTGAATTAATTTTTGTTGATACTCAAAATCAACTTGCTGACATTTTCACAAAGCCTCTCGTTGAGGATAGTTTCAATTTGATCAAAGAAAAACTGAAAATCATGAAAAATCCAGAAAATTCTGGTTGAATTCTGCTACTGCAGAAAACGGAGAACGTTCATCATTCTCCTTTTCGCGATGCATCATTCTCCGTTTTGAGATACCAACGGTTTTTATTATTTTAATATTTTCCCTCTCAAATCAAAAAAGGTAAATATTGGCATTTAATGAATATGCCCTTTTGTCTGATGTAAAGGCTGACACGCACACACACTTAACTTTTTCCAAAATTGCTTTTCCTCCTTCCCTAGGCGCTAACTGTTTCCATTGGACAACACACAATCATTTCTTTTCTCTTCATCTTCTCACGTCAGAAAAAGAAAATTGTTAATCCTTTTCATCTTTTCCCATTTTTCTGCATTAATCCTCTCTCTAAATACTCACTCAACTATTCATCTTCTTCATCTTCGACCTTGAAACCACAAAATGGCTCGAACAAAACAGTCCGCTCGCAAAAACGCTTCCCCCTGCACTCCTTACTCTTCATCCTCCTCGCATGAATCCATGGAAAGATCACCGTCTCCACCACCTAGACCATCACCATCACAAGCATCCCCTGTTTCTCCTCCTCCTACAACCAACGAACCAATCCTAAATATTCCTCCTTTATCTACCATTCTTCCACCACTGTACACTCGTTCAACCTTTACTCAAGTCCCTTCACACTTCCGTACACAAAACACTCCTCCACAAAGATCAATGAGAGTTCAATCTGGTATTGGAACTTCAAAATCATCAAACCCTAAAAATTTTGAACCTCTGTATTTCATTATTTCAGATTATGAAAGTGATGATTCCTCTGATTCTTGCCATCTTTCATCAAGAGTACCTCTCAAAACCATTCAATCAAAACCATCACCACAAAAATCTAGGCCCACCAACACTGAGCCATCAACAACATCTACAAAACCATCAACACCACCAAAGTCTCTAACACAAACACCAACAAATCCATCAACAACGAACCCATCAACAACAAACCCATCCATTTCAGAAACTATACCACCAAACCCTACACCTGTCACTCCTTCAAAAACGTCTTTTTCCTCTGAACCCTCACATTCAACTCCTCTAAATCAAAAACAAAGATCGATGAATGATCTTGTCTCTCCTTCCTCAAAACAAAATGAAGTTCCTTCTCAATCAAAACCACAAAGCAATCCCATGAGAACACAAACCGCAATCAAAATTGCCCGATACCTTGCTCGCAAAAAGTTCCACACTTCTCAGAAAAAGAAAATTTTTAACCCTAAACCAAACCTAAAACCCACCTCTCCAGAACATTATTCAAAATGTTCCCCACCACGAGAACGTTCTCTTGCTATTCCACACCCTCCTCAAGAATCTTCTCCCAACCCAGAACCCTCCACATAAAAACAAACCAAATGTTCTCCATCTCCTCCGTCCTTCTCTACCTCCACATCTACCTCTGAACCTCCCTCTAAGAAACCAAAACAGTCCACTCCTCCTCTGCTTTCCGTTGAAAAATCCAAACTTTTTGCTGCCAAATGGGCTCAACGCCCAGTTGGGGTTGGACGTGTTTTTCTGTTGGATAATTTGGATGTAAATGGAATTGCTGTTCAGCATCACACTGATGCTCTTGGGTGGACATCTTTCCTATAGACTTCTGAATCTTATTATCTAGAAGTTGTTCGTGCTTTTTATTGTAATGCCCAGACCTTTGTTGATAAATCTCTCTTCGTTTCCAAGATTAAAGGTGTGGAGATCCAACTCACACCAGATATTCTGGCGTCTATTCTCCAGCTCCCCACAGAAGGTCCTTCTGTCTTTGTAGATCATTGGTACTTAGCCTTGAATCTTCGCAAGACTGATGTCTTCTCTGACCTCTTTGAGGAAGATACCACTCGGCACTTCTCTACTTATCTTCAACACCTTCCTAAGGTTTTTAATAATATGTCCCAACATACTCTGATTCCTTGTTGTGGAAGCCATGAATATGTATTTGATAATGATGCATTGCTCATTTATCATCTCCTCCATTGTAAACGTTTGAATCTACCTTATGTGATCCTCCAGCACATGATATGTGCAGCCACCAAGGATTACAGAAAGAATATTGTACCTTATGGCATGGTTTTAACAAAGGTTTTTAGGCATTTTGGAGTCTCCCTCACTTCTAAATCCTCTATGGTCAAATTCTCCATATTCCCAACAAAAAATCTCTCGCACATGCGTAAAACTTCATCTACTCCAACTCCTGCTCCTCCATCCTCCTTTCCCACCTCCTTAAAACGAAAACGATCAGCAAGACGGCGTCCCACTACCATCCCTGTTTCCTTTCCTCCTACTGACCCTACATACAATACATCAACACTTACACCACCAGAACGTTCCTCACCGATTCCAGAACATTCTCCACCTCAACCGGTTCATTCTCCACCAACAACCGAACATTCTCCACCTACAACAGAACACTCTCCGGTACACTGCCCTCCTTCATCAACTCCAGTGCCTCAACCATCCACTCTTCCATCCTTAGATGTTCCCTCTTACTCTCAACCACTTCCCTTACCTCCTCACGACTTTAGTACCTTCGTGTCTAATCCCCTTCTCTCTACCATGTCTCCATTATTTGTTTCCCCTAAAAAAACCAGCTCTTCTATTTTAGGAATCAGTCAGTTTTTAAACCTTTCAGCCACTATTGGACCTTCTCACACATCCATTAGTCCATTACCCTCCATCTCATCCTCCATTGCTTCTTTTCCATCCATCTCTCCCATGCCTATTCCATCCCATACTGTAGTTGCTACCACCTCTCATCCTACTACTAACATTCACCCCTATCCTTCCTTAACTGAACCTTCCAACTCTAACATAATGGCTACACTTCAAATCATCATGGCACGACTGGTTCAACAAGATCAAGAAACTGCTAGTTTGAGAACTTGGTTGGCCGATCATCTTGCTCCCAAGCTGGGAATTCCACCTCCACCTCCACCTCCTCCTCCTCAGCTTCCTCCTCCTTCTCAAGCTCCTCATCCTGGAAAATCCTCCTCATCAGAAGGATCTTCTCCTTCTTTAGCTTCTTAGTTTCTTTTCTGTTTTCTTTTTGGATGACAAAAGGGGAGAATTAAGTTAGTTTTTAAATCTGAACTGTTTATGTAATTCTACTTGCAATCATGTACCTTTGTTCTTAATATTAATGAAAAACCAGTTTATGGCATGTTATGTTTTAAATTCTGTAAAATTTAATACTACACAAATTGAGGGGGAGTCTTTAAAACTCCTACACATACTTGAAATTAGAATCAGAATTAAAATCTAAATTAACATGTTTGTCATCATCAAAAAGGGGGAGATTGTTGAGACAAACTCTATAATTAAAGTTTTGATGAAAACAAACAAAGGTTAATTAAGAAAGTTAATCATGATTCTAAAATATTAGTTAATTTAACTGGTGCTTTTGAGTGAATTTAATTAAAGACAAAATCAAGAAAAGCAAAGGAAACAAGATCATTCTGCAGCAAAACAGAGAATGATCTCAAGCTACAAGAAATGTTCATCACAACATGTTGCTTAAACTTTTTCTACATCTTTATCAAAGAATCTGCCCAGGAAATCTATTCATATCTAATCAATACATGGCAAGGAACAAGTAGGTTTCATCCAAGCTCAAAAAGGCTATTTGATCTCAAAATTAAAAGGGTTCAAAGATGGACAAAAGTCATGACAGCTTAAAGAACTCCAAAAATTCAAATGTCAAGAAAACTCAATCAATCTTAACATATGACAAGGAAATTACAAAGGATATCCAGGTTGATAAAAACAAAGAACGTTCTGCACATCAACAACAGCCTTGCATTCTCTCTGTTTCAACTTCCAATTCTTCTCTAATCTTCTTTGGCTGCACTCAAGACTCAAGATGGAGAATGTATCATCCAAGATCAATGAAGAAACATCAAGGACGCTATCAGAAAAGTACAGGACTGCATTAAATGATAAATCCAAAAGTTAAAAAAGGCTATGTCATAGCATGATTAGTTTATTCAAAAGTACTGCCTTAAAGTAGAAAAAGCATGGCCTCTCCAACAGCTCTATCGTACTTATCCAATGCATTTTCAGCCTATAAATAGAAGGCCTTAATCAAGTATGAAAGCAAGAAATTCAAGTGCTAAGTAATCAACAATATAAAATCACACTTAAGCTTCAAATTCTGTCAAAACAAAGACAACATCAATTTCTGCAATTCGCGAAATAGCTACGGCTGCACATTCATATATCAGCTGTGAAAATATCATTAGATCCTCTGTAAAGAATCTATTCTCAAACAAGAGTTGAGCAAACCAGATTCTGTCAAAATCAATCATTTGTAAAAACTCAAACTATAAGAGTTTCTTTATAGTTTGTTTAAGATTGCTTCCTATCAAGGTTAGATAGGTGTTGTTATTACTTTCTGGGTGGAATGTAATTAAGGTGGAAATAGATCAAGGTTGATCTATTCTAGGTGTTATAAGATTACGAAGGCTCTTTGTTTTAAACACTTAGTGGAAAATCTCACAGCGTGAGAACTAGACGTAACCCACATTGGGTGAATCAGGATAAAACTTTGTTATACTGAATTGATCAGCTAAGACAAAAGATAAACTGATTTTCTTTTTAAAACTAACCAAGGAACGTTCTCTGTTTTACGATTAAAATCAAGAACGTTCTCCGTTTTCTGTTTTTGAAACCAAGATCAATCTTGAGTTAATTTTTAGCAGGAATTTTTAAAAGGTGCATTTACAATTCAAACCCCCCTTTTTTGTAAATAAACTTTGCTACTGCAAAGGGCTCCTTCCAAACTATTAGTTTGCATTTAGGACATTATTTGTGATTTTGTGTAAAAGAAATTTGATGTATTTGGGGTGTGATTTTGTGAAAAATTAATTTAATGTGATTATGTGTAATTTAGTGGAATTTAAATTTGAGGTGTGGTTTGTAGTGATTCAAGTTTGGTGTGTTTTATATGTTCATAAATATTATTATGAATTTTTGAGATGTGATTTATTTGTGGATTTTGTAGAAAATGAATTGATGAAATTTGGTGGTTTATGTGTAAAAATGTGGAATTTTGAAATTGGGTGAGTTATGTTTGAATTGTTGAAATTTAATTGAGTTGCTATATGCGTGTTGTGGAATTGAATTGATTGAATTAGGTGTGAATTGGAGGTAATTAAATTTGATGTGTTTGAGTTATGTAATGAGTTGTTTTCAAATAAATGAGTTTGAACTGAAGTTGAAATTTTACGAAAAATTTAGAGTTGTTAATGTTGTTAATGGTTAGAGTTTAAAATGTTACTCTTTTAATTACTCTTTGATTGAATTTAAAAAGAAAAAAGTTTATAGTATTTTATTAACTCAAATATTTTGGTGCTTTAATAGTCGAGTATGTAAATGTTAAATTTGGACAGTATTTGTTTTAAGTAAATAATATAGATTATTTACTTTTAAGAGTTTGGTGTGTGAGAAAGTTTTAATTTTAGGAATTTTGTTGCGTGTGGATTAGTTTTATTCTGAACAAATTGTTATAAATATTCATGTTTATGTAGTTAGCTCCTTGAGTCTCGAAAAGGAATCGAGACCGTTGGCACCGAGTTAGCGGTGGGGAGAACTCTGATATATTAATATTGTTGTGTTGATTTAAGGTTGAAAATTTTGGAGATTGAATATGGGGGATTAATGTTTGAAAATTATAGTGACTCATGTTTGGTGAAATTGATGTGTTCATAATTAATATTATGAATTTTTGAGAAAAAATTTATGTGTTGATTGGTGCAAAGAGAATTTAATTCAATTTATGTGTGGATTGGTGGAAAATGAATTTAATTTAAGTTGTGTGGATTGAATTTGGAAATGTGATTTATGTGTGTTGGTGGAAATTGAAATTGGTGTGAATAAATATGTTTGAGTATGCTCTGCGTTGTATATGAAAAATCATTAGTGTTAAATGAGTATTAAAAATGGGGAATCTTTTAATAGCTGCATTTACTTAATGATTATGGTGAAAAGAGTCAGAGTATGCTCATGCATTTCATAGTACATGGTGACCGCGATGGAGCCATGGTGATAATGGTGACCGTGATGGGCCACGGGATGATGCCATGTGAATTGTTGGCTCATCTTATCCTTGCGGGGATTGTCGCGTCGTGCTGATCTGTGAGAGATTGCACTCTAGAATGTGCTGATCTGTGAGCGATTGCACTCTAGAAAATTGTGCTGGTCTGTGAGAGACTGCACTCTTGTATGTCGTGCTGGTCTGTGAGAGACTGCACGCTAGTAAATCATGCTGATCCGTGAGAGGCTGTACAATTATGATTTACGCCCCTCGAGGAGGGTTTTGGTTTGAAATTCCGGAATCATGCATTTTGGCATATACGCATTGCATTAGGGTGATTGGCACGCAAGTCATGTTTGTTATACTTTGATGATTGTATATACATATTCGGTTGTTGTTGTGATTTGTCGTAATTGCTTTGAGGTGTGAAGTTGAGTTGATTAAGTTTTGATGTATTTATATGTTCATAATTGATTTAATGAATATTCGATGTGTGATTGATGTGTGAATTTGTGGAGATTAATTTGGTGTTAATTATGTGTTCATAATTGATAATATTAATGTTTGAAGTGTTAATTGATTCAAAGTCATTTTAGAATTGAAAATCTGCATTTTCTCAATTGTATTCGGTTACGACAATGCATTTTGTCAAAACTTCATTTTTCAACATTGTTTATGCATTTTTGGACATATGAAAGCCCTTTCGAGGAGTATGCTAAAACGAAAGGTTCTTTTGAGCATTTGAAAATATAAGAACTTTGTTATGTGATATTTGTTAATTTCGGTTGGTGACCTTTACAATTATTGTGGAAATTTGGGTTTTGCCCTCAGATAAGAACCAGGGTCATCCTACCGGTTAGTACCCTGGAGATGGGAAAGTAGTTAGTCATACTTGACCAAAGCTGTGTCAGGAGAATCTTGCGGGGCGCGTGGAGATCACCTGGGTGGTGTAGTTTTGTAGCATGATCAGATTAGGTGGTTGTACAAGGACTAGATGACTTTCTCTTCGGATTGTATTTATTTCATTTTGGAAAATTGTATCTATGCTTCAACTGTCTGATGACTTTTTCTTTTAATGGGTCCATGTTCCACATTTTGATGTGATGTGGGGAAAGTAGAGATTCTTGGGGCAGTGCTTTTATGCAGGTGTCTGCCGAGAATACTCTAAGGGTATGAGCTATGTTTGATAGGTCTCATAGTCCCGTTGTATTTTTCTATTTAAATACTTTGGATTTTGTTTCAAAAAACTATTTCCACTGTTTGTAAATATTGTTGACTTTTGTCGTTGTGTTACGACTTAAATATTTATCCAAAAGTATTTTCTTTGTTCTATTTCTTTTTTTTTTTAAAAAAAAAATACATTCGCGCTGTTAAAATTCGGAGTGTTACACCTATGATCCTTTAGTTACTTCATTTGCATGTTTCCTTAGATTTTCATGTTTTCATTGTTGTATACTTAATGAAGTCTTAGTGCAATAAATTGTACTCACAATATACATTTGTTGATATCAAACCACACGGAGGAATAGTTTCTCAGACCTACAAGCTTCCAACATATATGTGTTCTGAAAAAAATTTAAAAAAAGTTTTTGTGTGCACAAAGTTCTAATTTTTTAAAACAAATTTCTGTGTAACGAAAAACATAAAAAATATTTTCTGGTAAACAAAATTCAATTTTCTAATACGCATTTGTGTACAGATTTTTTTTTCTTAAAGTTTTCCGATACACAAGTTCAAATTTTTTAAAAATTACTTGCGTACTGAAAACTTTGAAAACAAATATGTGGTACATAAATTTCAATTTGTTTCAAAACACATTTGTGTACTAAAATAATTTTTTTAACAAAATTAATACAAAAAGTTCAAATTTTTTAAAGAGAATAAATGTGAAGATAAGATTTTCTTTTTGTTGAGCACGTCCCGAATTTTTAAGATTAAAAAGTTACAATTAAATTATTTATGCAATCTAAATATACTTTAATTTTATATCCAGACATATTAGAGCTCCAATTTTTTTAAATAATCAAACTATATATTAAAATAATAAAATTTTAAGTACATGTGTTGCAATGAATAAAAATATATAA
>JBBPBT010000941.1:238139-252909 GCA_037974875.1 Cicer bijugum | reverse complement strand
TTATTTTTTGTTATAAGTATTGATATATATATATATATATATATAGTTTATTTTTTTGTTAGTATTGATATTTTTTGTTAGTCTTGATTATTAAAAAAATATAATTTAAAATTTTATTTCGGTTTATATATATAATTATTGTATTGATAATAATTTATTATATTGTTTGCAAATGCACGCTCCCCTAATTGACATATAAATATGTCAAAATTTATATATAATGCTTTTGAAAAATAAAGCAATTAATATATAAAACATCGATATATATATATATATATATATATATATATATATATATGGATTTAAACCGTAGTTGGATGTACGATAGGAATTTCCCTGAAAGAAAGCGTCTTAAACAACGTTTTGCTAACAAGGTTGAAGACATTCTCAATTTTGAGAGAGTGCAAAAAATTGTCCAAGATGAAGGGGGAATGAGATGTCCATGTTGTTTATGTTGATGTAGACGGTTTAAAAGTGAAGATGAAATAAGAGTGCATTTGTATGCAGACGGATTTATGCCTAACTACTGGATTTGGACTAATCATGGAGAAGAGTCTCCGACGGCACCTAATACTAGTACATCTGTGGAGAATTATAACATAGGTCCTTCAAGTAGTATTAACATGTTATGTATAGATTATTATAACTATCAACACTTTGAGGCGATGAATGATATGATCTCGGATGCTGTTGGGGTTAATTTGTCATTCAATGAAGATCAATATGATGATACTGATGGACTTTCCAATGAAGAAGCTCAAAGATTTTATGGTCTTTTGAAAGAGACAAATAAACTGTTGTTTGATGGTTCTTCAAACTCAAAGTTATCAATGTGTATTAGACTGTTAGGTCTAAAGTCTCAATTTCATGTTCCTGGTTTAGCTTTGGATTTGATGACTAAAATGATGCTAGACGCAACACCTGTTAGAGATGGTTTGCAGCAAAGTTATTACGATGTGAAACGATTAGTGTCAAAGTTAGGATTAGGTGTCAAGAGGATTGATTGTTGTGTTAAAGGTTGCATGTTGTATTATGATAATGAATTTGGTATGAATGATGCTAACTTAGTTGAATGCAAGTTTTGTCAACAACCAAGGTATCACCGAAGGAATAACTCTAGGGTAAGTAGGGGAAAATCAATTCCAAGGAAAGCAATATTTTACCTCCCTATTGTATCAAGATTGCAGAGATTGTTTGCATCAATACAAACTATAGGAAAGATGACGTGGCATTATGAGAATAGAAGAAATTCAGGCGAGTTGCGACATCCGTCTGATGGTCAGGCATTGAAACACTTTGATCAAATGCATCTTGATTTTGCGTTAGATCCACACAATGTAAGACTTGGATTATCCTCAGATGGATTTACGCCTTACATACAAGCATCATCTGCTCCTTATTCTTGTTGGCCGGTTATTGTTACACCTTACAATCTTCCTCCTGATATGTGTATGTCTAAACCTTATATGTTCTTAGCTGTTGTGATACCAGGTCCTTCTAATCCTACAACTGGTATTGATATTTATTTACAACATTTGATTGACGATTTGAAGAGGTTGTGGAATGGTGTCTTGACATATAATATTTCTCGGAGAGAAAATTTTATGATGAGAGCTACATTGATGTGGACCATTAATGATTTCCCCGCTTATGAGATGTTGTCAGGATGGGGCACCCATGGTAAATTAGCTTGTCCTATTTGTATGGAAGATACAAAAGCATTTACTTTAAAATTTGGCGGGAAGGCATCGTGGTTTGACTCACATCGTAGGTTTTTACCTGTTGATCATGCATTTAGAAGGAACAAAGCTACATTTATGAAGGGCTATGCAGAAAGTCTAGGACCCCCCGCTTAAATTGACATCAAAACAAGTTTGGAATAAAGTAAAAGATATGCCAAAGGTACATGTTTTTAATGGTGTGGCTTGTAAACCACAAGGTTACGGACAATGGCACAATTGGACAAAAAGATGTATTTTCTGAGATCTACCGTATTGGAAAGATAATCTTTTGAGACATAAGATAATCTTTTGAAACAAAAGATAATGACAAAGCTAGAAAAGACACAGGAATGACCAGATTTGTTGTTCGTGGAACAAAACGGCAAGACCCTAAAACCTCGTGTGAATTACACTTTATCTAATGATGAAGCCAAATTTGTTTATCGTTGGATCAAAGAGCTGAAGACCCCTGACGATTATTATTCTAATTTGGCAAGATGTGCTAATGTGGAAAATGGGAGGATGCATGGGATGAAAAGTCACGATTGTCATATATTTTTAGAGTGTTTACTTCCTATTGCTTGTAGTGCTTTACCGACACATGTATTGAACCCACTTATTGAAGTGAGTCAATATTTCAAGAATTTGTCTTCTTCAACACTCATTGATAAAGATCTGATCAAGATGGAAATTGACATTCCGATTATTCTATGTAAGTTGGAGAAAGTATTTCATCCTGGGTTTTTTTGATTCCATGGAGCATCTCTCAGTGTATCTTGCAAGTGATGCTAGGCTTGTCGGACCAGTTCTGTATAGATGGATGTATCCATTTGAAAGGTGATATATATATATATACATATACTTGATTTTCAATATACTTCAACTTATATATACATGACGCTTATTGTACATCTCTTTGTATATTATAGGTTCATGGGTTATTCAAAACGGTCGGTGAAAAACAAAGCTAGAGTTGAGGGCTCAATTTGTTCATCTTACCTACACAGTGAAACAACACACTTTTGTTCTCATTATTTCAACAACGAAACGTTGTCACCAGTTAACGAAAGAAACACTACTGATAGTGTTATACGTCGTCCACATGCTTTATCAGTTCACTACAAGAAAAGAAGGATTTTGTGAGGGCCAAAAGCCCTCCCAAAGGACAAATAGCAGCCACAAAGTGTGATTTTGTGAGGGCTTTTGGCAGCCACAAATAAGCTCGTCACAAAGTTTTGTGAGGGCTTTTGCAGCCACAAAGTGTGAAAAAACAGGTTGGCATCTATGAGGGCCTTTGCAGCCACAAAATGCTGCATTTGTGATGGCCTTTGCAGCCACAAAAACCTGTCTTTGTGAGGGCATAAGTCATCACAAAGGACAGTCTGATATTTAAAAATTGAGCATTTGTAAGGGCCTAGACCGCCACAAACTCTCTCCTTTGTGAGGGCTTAGGCCATCCCAAATACCATGTTGATTAAAAAAATATATATTTTGTGAGGGCTTAGGGCGCCACAAAATATTATGTATTTAAAAAATTAATTTTTAAATTCAAAATTAATAGTTTATTATAATATTATATATAATAATTTAATATAAATATAATATTAAAATTTAAATTTAAATTATAATTAAATTTAAATTTAATTTTAAATATAATATCATTATAAATTAAATTTAATATATAATAAACTAATCTTAATATAATTAAAAATTTAAAATAAAATATTTAAATTATAATTATAATTATAATTAAAGATTAATTTAAATTACAAATAAATTAAAATTTAAATTTAAATTAAAATTTAAATAAAATTAAATATTAAAATTAAATATTAAAATTAAAATAAATATTATATATAAAAATATAATATTAATAATAATTAAAGCAAGTAATTACCACAAAATCAAATAAAATATGCATTCCAAAATTAACAAATAATGTCTTACAAACCCAAAATTAAACACACAATAATTACCTAGGACAACATAATTAATATATATGTGTTCATACAACCCAAAAATAAATATTGAAATTCTTCAAATGACATCAATCCTCATAATAATTCCTCTGATCAGCTTCACTCCCACCATCATTATTTCCTGCATTAATACCCGACGAAAGAAGTCCCTCAAAAGTATTATTAATTTGTGTTGGATGAGACATCATGGTTTGAAACTGAATTTCATCTTCAATGGCACCACCACTAGTCGAAGGAGGAGCCCTAGCTGGTTGAGGTTGATTTAAATCTGGTCTGATCAACCCAGTTGTTGGCATAGTTGGTGGGTATGCAGTTTGATGATCTGGTTGAGGTTTAGGAAGTTGATGTGAAGATGATGGAGCATACTGATAATTATGAAAATATTGTTGTTTCTGAAACATTGGTTGTCGCTGTTGCTGGAAGGCAGAGTTCGAAGGATCCCGGTGTTGCTGTTGGAAATTTGGAGGCGGTTGTTGCTGCTGGGAGTATTGAGAGTAATTTTGTTGCTGTTGGAAAAGTGGTTGTTGATGCAAGTATTGAGGGCGAGGCGGGAACTGCTGATGAAAGACAGGAGGAAATGAAAATTGTTGTTGTTGAAATTGTTGTTGCTGCCGAAACTACTGCTGCTGCTCTTGAAACTTCTGTTTCCATTCCTTATTCAATTTATCAATTGCGGCTTGTATCAGCTGTTGTGTCATTTCTTCTTGCTCACTTGCCCATTGCTCCTTTAACTGGTCAAGATTATCTATCGACGAACGATGAGATCGTTTCGTACTAGCATAAGAAGAAGACGTCTCAGTCTGAATATAGCCGGTTGGACCTTTCACAAAGGTTGATGATAAACTACCGGCATCCAGCACACGCCCTTTGTACTTGCCACTGATGTTCATAAAACTTGCGGTCTCATATTGTTTCCGCTGCACCGGACCAGCTCGTATAGCAGGAGGAAGAGTAGCTTGATGATCATCTCATTCTTTCATAACTTGTTGAAGTTGTTCCTATATTAAAAATTAAAAAATTAAAAATTAAAAATTAAAATAGTTAATAATTAATATATAATAATTTAAAGGTGTAATTAATATATAATAATCAATATATTATAATTACCTGAATCATTTTTAATAATTCATCAGTATACTCATTTGTTTCAGGATTAACATGAAGATAGCGATGTATCTCAGCCTAAGTGACCTCTCTTCCAAGTTGCTTTTCCTAAAATATATATTAAATTAATGTCAAGTTTATAAGTTGGTGAAATGTGATGATTAATTGAATATAAATTAATAGATATATATTATAAATAATAATTAATTACCATATAATATTTAATTTCTCCAGCAGACATGAAACCTCCCTTATGAGTAATGATACCCCTCTCCGATGCTCTATTAATCTTTGCTTTTTCTCTCTTCTGTTTGTAAGCATCTGTGTTCCACTTCCTCCACAAAGCAGTCCAAACATTTTAACCAATCCAATTAGGCCGTTTTTCCTCGCCCTTATTACGTGCGTAAGCCAACATAGATGAGAGACGCTTTGAAAAGTGATGGACAAATGAAGCCAAAACTGCGGCATCATGCTCTCTTTTCCAAGTACATTTAGTATGTGGTTTTGTTTAAATTTAAAAAATATTAAAAATATAATTCAATTAAGCAATCAAATGTATATATAATTAGTACTTAAATAAATTAATGTAATCACTTACTTTGAAACAATGTAAAAATTGATCAACTTCGCTAAATTGAGGTGTCTTATCCTCTTTTATCTCACCCCAAAACAACCATGGTTTTTTGTATTTCTCTTGTATGACTTCAGCAATTGCCTTTGCAGATAATTTAAAAGGAAGATATCTTCAAAGTTTACATACAAATTAAATATAAAAATTAATTAATAAAATAATGTAACATGCAATAATGAAATATTAACAATCATAATTAATTTAATCAATCATAGTTTACATATCCATCTCCTTCTGGAATGATGACAATGCGGTTGTAGCAATCAACACATACGGGTTCCATTATTTCGTCTATGGTATAAGACTCTACTAGGACCTCCGGATATAGAGGAATAGCTCCACCACTAGTACCAATGGTCGATATCGGCATGAGAGATGGGTCATTAACAACATGTGGTTTAGCAACTTTTTTCTTACCACATGATGTTTTGGATATTCCTTGTATTACCACTATTCCTGCTCCTCATGATCCACCAAACCTCTTGATCCTCCTACTCCCGACACTAAAGCCATGTCTATATATATATATATATATATATATCCATATCCATACATATATAATATAATATATGTGTGTATGTACAATTAACATAAGATTATATGAAATATACATAAATAAATTATAACACTCACATTAATAAAGAAATATATATAAAATATAAATATATATATATATATAAGTTGTCGTTCATTTCACATTACAATATATAATATTATACATATATATACACACAAATATATATATAATGCCTAATTAATTAATTGTCTTCGTCTTGGTCATCGTCATTGTCGTCATCGTCGTCATCGTCATTTGATGAGTGAATTAAGTCAATGTTGCCTTCATCATTCTCTAATTCATTTATTTCTTGTTCATCAACTTCTTCTCCAATGTGTGACTCATGACAAAGTTGACTAATAGTCTCATCTCCAATCACATGATCCAAATTTGACATTTCATCCATTTGAAATGCAACTTCTTCATTTTGACCTGCTTCAACTTCTTCTATTCCACTCGTTGATCTTGTTTTGATTGCAGCACACCAACCTTGTTTTCTTCTGACAGTTGATGGATAAGGAACATAATACATTTGTCTTACACTATAGGCCAGGGAAAATGGATCAAACCGTGGATATTTTTTACTCATACGAATGTCTACAATATTGGATATCAAATTTATTTTAGTTCCTCTGCTAGATGGATCAAACCACTTACAATAAAACAACACCACTTTTGCATAATCTAGGAACGTGTAGTCAATTTCGTAAATATGCTCAATTATGCCATAGAAATCTTCTACTAC
The DNA here is from genome assembly GCA_037974875.1 of Cicer bijugum. Classification (NCBI taxonomy): domain Eukaryota; kingdom Viridiplantae; phylum Streptophyta; class Magnoliopsida; order Fabales; family Fabaceae; genus Cicer; species Cicer bijugum. Next base: position 246,173 of record JBBPBT010000941.1, on the reverse strand, counting down.
ACCACTATCAGAGACACTTTTCATACAAACACCACTATTAATTGTTTCTTTTCCTTCAGTCAAAGATTCAGTGTGAAATTTGTATCCATTGACGTAATAGGTGTGTCATTCTTTGAAACTTCTACTTGGGCCCATAGATAAGTGCCTTAAGTGGATGTTGATAGGATTTTGTTCTTCGAGATGCACTTGTTGTTGAAACCATAATGGGAAATTTGAATGTATATCATCAGATGATTGTCCCGTAGTTAAAAATTCCCTGATCGATGACCATATATATGGTGAGTATCAATTTAATCATATAATTAAATATAATTATTTAATAAGAAGAGAAATTTGAAACGTACTCAATGTATGGTTTAACTTCAGTGCAGTTAATCAAAACGTGAACATGAGTCGCATTAAATACTTTGTCACTTGGCCAGAAAATCCCTACCAGCATGATGACTAGACAAGCAAAAAATTGATAAAGCATGTGGACGACGTATAACACTATCAGTAGTGTTTCTTTCGTTAACTGGTGACAACGTTTCGTTGTTGAAATAATGAGAACAAAAGTGTGTTGTTTCACGGTGTAGGTAAGATGAACAAATTGATCCCTCAACTCTAGTTTTGTTTTTCACCGACCATTTTGAATAACTCATGAACCTATAATATACAAAGAGATGTACAATAAGCGCCATGTATATATAAGTTGAAGTATATTGAAAATCAAGTATATGTATATGTATATATATATATATATATATCACCTTTCAAATGGATACATCCATCTATACTGAACTGGTCCACCAAGCCTAACTTCACTTGCAAGATGCACTGAGAGATGCTCCATGGAATCAAAAAACCCAAGAGGAAATACTTTCTCCAACTTACAAAGAATAATCGGAATGTCATTTTCCATCTTGATCAGATCTTTATCAATGAGTGTTGAAGAACACAAATTCTTGAAATATTGACTCACTTCAATAAGTGGGTTCAATACATGTGTCGGTAAAGCACTACAGGCAATAGGAAGTAAACACTCTAAAAATATATGACAATCGTGACTTTTCATCCCATCCATCCTCCCATTTTCCACATTAGCACATCTTGCCAAATTAGAACAATAACTGTCAGGCGTCTTCAGCTCTTTGATCCAACGATAAACAGATTTGGCTTCATCAGTAGATAAAGTGTAATTCGCACGAGGTTTTAGGGTCTTGCCGTTTTGTTCCACGAACAACAAATCTGGTCGTCTGCAATATATACTTGTGTCTTTTCTAGCTTTGTCATTATCTTTTGTTTCAAAAGATTATCTTATGTCTCAAAAGATTATCTTTCCAATACGGTAGATCTCAAAAAATACATATTTTTATCCAATTGTGCCATTGTCCGTAACCTTGTGGTTTACAAGCCATACCATTAAAAACATGTACCTTTGGCATATCTTTTACTTTATTCCAAACTTGTTTTGATGTCAATTTAAGCGGGGGGTCTTAGACTTTCTGCATAGCTCTTCATAAATGCAGCTTTGTTCCTTCTATATGCATGATCAGCAGGTAAAAACCTACGATGTGAGTCAAACCACGATGTCTTCCTGCCAAATTTTAAAGTAAATGCTTTTGTATCTTCCATACAAATAGGACAAGCTAATTTACCATGGGTGCCCCATCCTGACAACATCTCATAAGCGGGGAAATCATTAATGGTCCACATCAATGCAGCTCTCATCATAAAATTTTCTCTCCGAGCAATATCATATGTCAAGACACCATTCCACAACCTCTTCAAATCGTCAATCAAATGTTGTAAATAAATATCAATACCAGTTGTAGGATTAGAAGGACCTGGTATCACAGCAGCTAAGAACATATAAGGTTTAGACATACACATATCAGGAGGAAGATTGTAAGGTGTAACAATAATCGGCCAACAAGAATAAGGAGTAGACGATGCTTGTATGTAAGGCGTAAATCCATCTGAGGATAATCCAAGTCTTACATTGTGTGGATTTGACGCAAAATCAAGATGCATTTGATCAAAGTGTTTCCATGCCTGACCATCAGACGGATGTCGCAACTCGCCTGAATTTCTTCTATTCTCATAATGCCACATCATCTTTCCTACAGTTTGTATTGATGCAAACAATCTCTGCAATAGGGAGGTAAAATATTGCTTTCCTTGGAATTGATTTTCCCCTACTTACCCTAGAGTTATTCCTTTGGTGATACCTTGGTTGTTGACAAAACTTGCATTCAACTAAGTTAGCATCATTCATACCAAATTCATTATCATAATACAACATGCAACCTTTAACACAACAATCAATCCTCTTGACACCTAATCCTAACTTTGACACTAACCGTTTCGCATCGTAATAACTTTGCGGCAAACCATCTCTAACAGGTGTTGCGTCTAGCATCATTTTAGTCATCAAATCCAAAGCTAAATCAGGAACATGAAATTGAGACTTTAGACCTAACAGTCTAACACACATTGATAACTTTGAGTTTGAAGAACCTTCAAACAACGGTTTATTTGTCTCTTTCAAAAGACCATAAAATCTTTGAGCTTCTTCATTGGAAAGTCCATCAGTATCATCATATTGTTCTTCATTGAATGACAAATTAACCCCAACATCATCCGAGATCATATCATTCATCGCCTCAAAGTGTTGATAGTTATAATAATCTATACATAACATGTTAATACTACTTGAAGGACCTAAGTTATAATTCTCCACAGATATACTAGTATTAGGCGCCGCCGGAGACTCTTCTCCATGATTAGTCCAAATCCAGTAGTTACGCATAAATCCATCTGCATACAAATGCACTCTTATTTCATCTTCACTTTTAAACCGTCTACATCGACATAAACAACATGGACATCTCATTCCCCCTTCATCTTGGACAATTTTTTGCACTCTCTCAAAATTGAGAAAGTCTTCAACCTTGTTAGCAAAACGTTGTTTAAGACGCTTTCTTTCAAGGAAATTCCTATCGTACATCCAACTACGGTCTAAATCCATATATATATCGATGTTTTATATATTAATTGCTTTATTTTTCAAAAGCATTATATATAAATTTTGACATATTTATATGTCAATTAGGGGAGCATGCATTTGCAAACAATATAATAAATTATTAGCAATACAATAATTATATATATAAACCGAAATAAAATTTTAAATCATATTTTTTTAATAATCAAGACTAACAAAAAATATCAATACTAACAAAAAAATAAACTATATATATATATATATATATATATATATATATCAATACTTATAACAAAAAATAATAATTAATATCATCAATTTTAATAATATTTTTTAAAAAATAGTTATATTAAAATCAATAACTTTGGCATATATGTCAATTAGGGGATTGTATATTAATTAATTTGCAAACAATATAATAAATTATTAATCAAGACTATATCATTATATAAATCTTTATAAAATTTTAAATGATATTTTTTTAATAATCAAGACTAACAAAAAATATCAACACTAACAATCAATAAACTATATTAATATGTATCAAGACTTATTTATAACAAAAAATAATAATATCATCAATTTTAATAATGTTTTTTTAAATAATAATTATATTAAAATCAATATATTTTAACCGTGTTTGAAACTTTTATTTATCATATATTATGTAAACAACATCATTCCTAAATTTTTAAAAATAAATTTATAAAACTAATCTAAATATATATATATATATATATATTACTAATCTAAATTTAAAATATATAAAATACTAACTTGATGCTGAGTAGCGTCTGACTTGAAGTTTTCACTAACGTACGATGCTTACAAGTCTTCGAAAATAATTAACAACCACTGTAAAAAAAAACAATAATATTAAATACTTATTTCAAATTAAAAAATAAAATTAAAAAACTACATATATAATATAATTTATACTTACCAAAATTAAATCAAGCTTGATGAAATATTTTGTGTAGAGAGAAGGTGGAGAGAATAATTAGAAGGAGGTTTTAAAGAGAAGTTAGATGTGAAAAAATGAAGGAGGAGTGGAGAAATATATATAGGGTATGCTTAACCCTTTGTGGCGCAAAAGCAGCCACAATAGTCAACGGATATAAGGCATTTGTGGCGGCCTGGGCGGCCAGAATGTGCCAACGGTACACTAGTCCTTTGTGGCGGCCTTTGCCGCCAGAAACAGTAACACTAGTCCATTGTGACGGCCTGGGCAGCCAGAAAGGCCAACTAAATTGGGCTTCCTTTGTGGCGGCCTATGCAGCCACAAATGCACATGTCACCTCACTCCTTTTGTGATGGCTTTGCCCCTCACAAATTTTATTTTTTGTGACTGTAAAATAATCAAACTATATGTTAAAATAATAAAATTTTAAGTACATGTGGTGCAATGAATAAAAATATATAAAAATAAAAATTAAGATCAGATACACCAATATTTTCAGAGATTTTTTTTATTTATTTATATTTCATTTTAGATTAGTACTATGTTTTATTTAACTCTTATCAAGAGAAATTTGTAGAATAAATAATGGCTACTATTTTATTTGTTAATATTATTAAAATAAGCTTTATATTTGAACTTTTTAAAATTAATATTTTCAATCACAAGATAAATTAGAAGTATTAATAAAGGGTATGTTAATAATAATAATAATAATAATAATAATAAATAATATTAAATACATATAATAATTAAAAAAATGTTTATATTTAAGGACAAATTTTTTGTATACTTCTAATTAAGGAAAAAAACAATAGAAAATTTTAAAACACTAACTTTAAAACAGTCTCTTTGACTGAAGCCTTACGCCATCAACATCATCCATATAATTTTTGTGATTTAAATTATATTTTATATTTACTTAGTTAAATCAATTAAATTTATATTTACCACTAAAGACTAATATTAAAAATTTAAGGATGTCATACTTTGAAGTCAAAACAAATTTTTTACTTACTTTTGAGTAAAAAACGAAAATTGTATTACTATATATATAGAGAACGAGAGAGTTACAATTGAAATATATCATTATCATTTTATTTTATTGAAAACTTTGCAAAAGCATTATGGAATTTTCATTGAAGATGGTTTTGAGGTTAATAACATTGTTCCTTGCAATTGTGGGTACTTTAGGAGGAACTTTGGAAAGTACTGGTCATGATTCTAGTGAAGATTTGCAAAAATATTCAACTTTTGCTGAATATCAAACACAAAAATGGTGCTGCAGCAAATTGGTTATCTTTTGTTGTCCAAAAACTCACATAAAATCTCGCAAAATTATTACTAATTAAGTCTCACTTACATCATCAATCATGTTATATATATAATATTAAAGCTATGAATAAAACTCAAGGTTCACTTTAATTTTTTTTTTCTTTCTCTTTTCACTTTAATTTTTTGTTGCGTTTTTGTGGATGTGTAATTTGGATTTTCTGAGTACACGTACAATTATAATATTAACAGTTTTTATTTTGTTTATTGTTAGTTTATATGTTTTATTTTTTAATTTTAGGCTCGATAATTTTTTTTTGGTGGGACTCAAATGTAAAATTGTGTGACATAGAATTAGTGGCATCGACAAATTCACATTTGTTGCATTATCAGAGTCAATGCAACTTTAGAGGCAAGTTATCAGAGGCATCATTTTGAATCATGTCACAACTATTAGATCCAACGAAACATGAGCTTCTTTGAAAAGCTTGAAATAATAGACTTCACAGGAATGCTAAAAAATATTATTCATTAGAGACATGCTAAAGTTAGTATTCATCAGAGGTATGTTACAATTAATGTTCATTTGAGTTAGTCTATGGTTACTGTTCATCTGAAGCATGGAAACTTCAGAGACACACTGGATCTTTAGAGGCAAAAATTTCTTCATATGCGCCCTGATTTACTAGAAACACGATGAGCGACCAGTAACACGTTGAAGTACTAGAAATATGTTACACTACAAGAAACACGATATTTGAGAAAGATATGTGTGGTTTTCTAGAGCGTGCATTTGTCGGATTTTGAGGATTTCATTGACTAATTTTATTTTATTTCCTATTTCCCTTTTACTTCCTATGTTCACTTCCTCTAATCACTTCCTCTGGTGACTTCCTTAGGTCACTTCCTTTTGTCGTTTACACTAATTTTCCTGTTTTAATAGTTGCATACTTAATGAAACCATTAGTGCAATAAATTATTCTCACAGAATACCTTTGTTAACATTTAAATCACACAAAGGAAATGTTAATTGCACCAACTTGGTTCCAACAATCTCTCTCTTTTTTATGATGAAAAAATCATAATTTTGATAACAATTTATTTAAACAAAAATAAAGTAAAACAACAAACTGACATGTAAACAAAAAAACAGGCGAATAATTACACATTCAAATAAACAAACAAACATGTCTCATTCTAATACAGGGCTCCCCTTAACTCTATGCAATTATACTTCCCCTAAAGATGCAAGCATCTTCTCCCCCAAACATTTAAACAACAAACAATTTAAATTGTTCTCAAATCTCTTGCTTCCTCTTTTGTCACCAGACAAAAAGAATAGAAATTCGAATGAAAATTGACTAATGAATTAACACCATTTAGTATGTCAGAGTTATGCTTGGAAATACACATTTATTTAACTTAAAACTTCGATGAACATATAATAATTAGAGTATCAAACATATATAGATCAAAACATTAATCTGGTATAATTACTAGGTTCAAATTCTTCTTAATAAGTTCATATCTATAATCAGCTAGTGGTTTAGTTAATATGTATGTCCATCGATGTTTAGTGTCTACAAACTAGATGTTTTACACACCTTTTTGAACAAAGTCACTAATAAAATGATGTTTTATTTCTATGTGTTTATCCCTAGAATATTGAATTTGATTCTTAATTAGACAAATAGAATATGTATTATCACATAATATGTGAATTATTTTCATCCATTGTAGTTCAGAGTTGCATCCTACTGCTGAAATGTACTCAGCTTTTGTTGTTAACATTGCAATTGTGCTTTCTCTTTTACTTGACCCGGAGAACAAATTTCCCTTAGGACTGTGCAGTTTTCACTGGTGTTTTTTCTTTCGAGTTTGGGCATAGTCAACATAACAATATTGTACTAACCTGTACTTAGTTGAAAACTTCTAGAACAAACCTAAGTTAGAAGTACCTTTCAAATATTTAAGGATCCTCGTATTATCAATTAAGTGGGATTCCCTTGGATCAACCTAGAATGTGGCACACACACTAAATAAAATATCATATTTGTAAGCAGTAAGATATAGAAGTGATTTTATCATCCTTTTGTAGGTTTTTGGTCAACATTATTTCTTAATTCATCTTTATCAAGTGAGCTGAAGGGATGCATTAGAGTAGCCTTAGGTTTGCAATCATTAACATAAACTTCTTGACATGTTTTTTTTTGTATACTTGGTCTAATGAATGTATATGTCTTTCTAACTTGGTTGAATTTGAATTCCTAAGATGAACTTTAGCTCTCCAATCACACTCATTCGAAATTTATGTTCCATTAACTTAACAAAATTTTGACAAAGAGTCTTATCAATAAAACCAAATATACTATCATCTACATAAATCTGAATAACAAGAATGTCATTTTCTATTGCTTTCCTAAAAAAAGTGGGGTTAACCTAACCTCTATCAAAATTGTTATCAAGTAAGAAGTTACTTAACCTATCATACCAAACTCTAGGTGTTTGCTTTGGACCATATAGTGATTTCTTAAGCATAAAGATGTGACTAGCAAACTCTAGGTTTTCAAATCCTAAGGTTTGTTTTACATATACTTCTTCATTAATGTAACCATTTAAGAATGCACTTTTAACACCATTTGATACAAAGTAATATCATTATAAGCACAACAAATTAGTGTAAGATATGCATTGCCTCTAATCTGTCCATTAGGGCAAATGTCTCAGTGTATTCAATATCTTCTTGCGAATTATACCCTTGTGCAACTATTCTGACTTTGTTCCCGACAACTTTTCGTTTTTTATTTGATTTTTTTTT
>JBBPBT010000941.1:198234-224312 GCA_037974875.1 Cicer bijugum | reverse complement strand
ATTTTCTTGTTTATCATTTTTATTATTGAAAATAAATAGATTTTTATCTTTCATAAAAATCAAATCTGATACTATGCGAATATTATTTAAAAAAATATTAAAATATTATAAAGGTTGAGTCAAATTGATAATGCATGGTGATGAAGCTAAAAATTAATATTTATGAGGATATTTACTAACTATAGTTTTTAATGTATTAAAATGAAATATATTTTTGAACTTTTTCTTTATTTTTAATTTTATGAATCATATTTACTAATAAAAGATATATTTAAAAACTAAACTAACTAGCTTTTGTTTTTGCTTTATGAATATGAATTTTTTTTCACATTTCTATTAATATTGATCTTGATTTCTATTTTAACATTTATAACTTTTGAAAATTTAGCTCCGATTAGAAAAGAGTCCTAAAAACTTTTAGTTATAAATCCGAAATAGAACCCATGGACAATTCTTGTTACAATTTCAAATCTATTATTATATATTTGCTTTAGTTTTTATTATTTTTTATGTTGAAACGATCTTTCTTTCCCGTGACAGTGGCGGATCTTAGTAGCGGGCACATGATATGGCACCCCTATATTTTTTAATTTTATATATATATATATATATATATATATATATATATATATATATATATAATAGTGATAAATTATTAAAATATTTTTAAACTATATGATTTTGAGTAATTTTCGTCTCTTTTCCATTTATGTACTTATTTTTATATGTGTTTTTTCTCTTTTAGAATTTATACTAATAAAATTAATAGAACAAAATGTATATACATAAACTATATGATAGAGAAGGATAAACTAAGTAATCTCCAATCAATAAACTCTAACACCCTAATTATCAACTCCACTATTAACTATTAACAAGCTTCTAACCCCCTAGTTAGCAATTTGACTATTAATCATTGATATATGATATAGTATGATACTATTTTTTGTGAATTGTTTTAATTAATATGTGTATTTTTTTAGAAGTGACACATATTTAAACATAAAAAAATTGATGCATTTTTTAAAGAAGAATTTTTTTGATAAAGATGAAAATTATAAAATAGATATATTTTATTTGATTGAATTGTGTGAATTGTGTGATTTGTGAAAATTGTGTGACTTGTGAAAATTGAAATTCTAATTTCTTTCAATTTGTCGATACTACGTATCAATTGTGTGATACTCTAAACAAACTATATGACTTTTAAAAATTTTAATTATAATATTTAAATTTCAATTATAATATTTCAGTTAATATTTGTCGCTCACCGGCTCCCCCAATGCTACTGCTTGTGGGCAATGAATGAGTTTTGATGTATTCGGGTCACTACTAGAAAATTGGATATTAGCTACCGATTTTAGCGTCGGCCCTCGACTCTGATGCTAAGTAGCGTCGGGATAGCGTCCGCGTAGCCGACGCTAAGGTAATAAATGATGTTTTCCAATTTTGTGACCATTTGCGTCGCCAGTCCGACACTACGTAAAATAAATCAAACACTAGTTTATTCATTTAATTTTTGTTTTTCGTTTTAATATGTAGCGTCGGAGGGGTCGACGCTAATTTACTTTTAAAGTTTTTTATATTATTTGAAAAATCAGATTGTGCCCTTAATTAGAAAATCCAATCAGATTGAACCCTAGCCTTCTCCTACATTTGGAACCCTTCTCTCACTATTTCTCATTGTTGAACCCTAAATTTAGAACCCTACACCGATTGATTCTTCTCAATGTCGTGACTGCCGCCGAACCTGTGACCGTCATTGTCCCCCTCTCGAACCCGTTGTGGTCGCGCTTTCATCTTTTTTCGATTCTCAATGTAAGTTCGCTGTTATTTTGGAAGTATTTTTAATGGTATGTTTTTATTATCAATGGTGTTCTTATTATTTTGGAAGTATTTTTAATGGTCGCATCAATAAATGTTCTGCTTATGTGTTTACTTTTTTATATGTTCAATTTGTAATCCTCTGTGTTCGGCCAATTGGCATAGGCATCCATTCCCTGTGTTCGGCCAAAAATCCTTTATAGATGTTGCATAGTGCACTGCAATAGTTGTCGTCATATCTTTAATTTTTGACATGTTTAAGTTTTTCTCAAATAATTGCAATTATCACTTGTTTTATTATTATTTTGGGTTTAGGCACACTATGAGATCTTAAAGATTTGAGATGTTTTCCAAATGAGAGAGAACACTCTACAGTCTAAACAGCAAGAAAGTATCTTTATAGAAGAACCTAAATTGATTTGAACCGAGGATATAGATCATGCCTAGTTATCTGCTATATATACTAACCTGTGATAAACATGTCTCCATCACGATGAAATGAAAAACAGCAAGCATCTACTCTCAAGTGATATTTATCACAAAATTTAATGTCTATTCCCTTCTTATATTACTATAAACAATTTATAACTTAACTCAAAAATTATTTTTTTTTCGTTCCTTTTGTTTCTAAAACTATATTGTCAATAGTGTGCTATAATGGCACAATAGTGGCATAGCAGAGCAGAGAGGCTGATAGCCATTATTGGAAGTTTGTAGCGGAGTGGTTTGGTGCTGTGGCTGTATAGCCCACTAATAGGCTAGCACCCAAAACCGCAGCTGTTTGTAGCTGTGATGGCTATTATATGCTTCAGCTAAAAAGCCTTTATTTAATAGTCTTTTTTTTGTTGGAAATTATTACTTATGAATGTTTTAGGATTGATTTTTATTTTACTTTTTCAGCATTTATATATCTTGTGTATTAATTATATATTATGTAAAAGTAAATTTAGAATAGCAGTCATCCTTTTATTCGCTATCCAACTACAATGTTTTCCATAATCCTCCATCAAAACATGTGTTTATCTGGTCCTTTTTTGTGTTTTGTGTTTAATATGATTACTTTTTTTTTTCTTTCTGTAGGTACTTATATCAGGGAAGGAAGAGCCAGAGGCAGCTATTTCCCCTGCAATGGATGTTGCACTAAGGATATTCAAACGGGTATCTGGACTATCCGAAACTGACAGTGAGTTTAAAGGATCTGCTGGGACATTTTGTTCCGTTCGATTATTGGTAGCATCAACAAAGGATATCAGTTTGATTGGAAAGCAATGATCACTAATCAAATCCATACAGGAGAGTTATGGTGCTTCTGTTAGAGTATTATCAGGAGGTATGCTTCCTCTCATGTTATCCAACTATACACCTATGGTGATTCCTGTAATTCTTATTGGCAAATATGGATTTTTTGTGGATTCTCTTATATTATTTAATTATATGTGAAGCTGATGTATAGTAGTTAAACCTGGTTATGCGGAATGGATGACCTACCTCAGAAATGTTGTTGTTGTATAGTAGATTGTGAGTGTTGGCTACACTGAAATAGTAGATACAGCACAAGTTGTCACTAATAAAAGTTAACATGCTAAATTAAGTGACATTTATCATTAATACCACTCAAGAATCATGGCGAAAAGGCACAATCATAATTAATTATGCATAACTGATAACTAGTCATTTCTCATGAGACCATTTTTCTTGTTAAATCTGCAGACAATGATATTAATGATTCCGAATACATCTTTTCCCTTCTTGCATTTGCCTCCAACATATTGGTTTAAAAGTGTGAAGATAGAGAAAGCTCCAAAAAAATAGTGATTCTGTTATTGCTGAATTAACTGACCTAAACATATTTGTGACGTTGATAGTGATCTCGGATGTTGAATTATTCCAATAGTTAACTACTGTAAAAATAATGCTAACCCAGTATGAACTACCATAAGTCTGACCAAAGATTCCAGTAGTCTCGTATGAAAAGATACTATAATAGCATGCAGCGATTTAATCTTGAATACATTATTTTAATATCAATGCTAAAAAATTATTTATCTGAAGATGAGGTGCAGCGATATGCTACTGCGGAAGAGAGGATTGTAGACATGCAGGGAGAAGCCTTGAAGGTCCTTAAAGCTTTTGAAGTCGTGATTGGCCATCTTAGGAAGTTTTTGGTTGACCGCAGCATTCTTCCCCAATTTGAGAAAACTGTAAGCTCGTTATTAATTCTCCTAATATCAAATTAGCCAAAAAATATATTTTAGGCTGTCTCTTTTACCCCTCATAGGATTGTGTTAATGGCCTTTCTTTCATGTTCTGATGACCTGTCCTTCAAGGGAGTTTCCATTTAAGATATGCATTGAGATTAACTAGTTTTTCTCTAAGACTATTAGTCCTTCCCTTGTTCTTTTCTGCTAAATTTTCTCTTGAATGAAGTCTCAAATTCATATCTGATAAAAACCTAGAAGGATACATTAGTCCCTAAAAAGAACTCTTTATGTGGCCCTTGAAAAATGAAATTTTAAGACACATCTTTCCTTTTTTCAGTTTTGCTTTTTACAATTATGTTCACTCACTGCGTTGCTTACTTAGGAATAACTTGGCCAATATATATAATATCTCCTAAGTGAAATGTTAATATTTAGAAACATCATATCACCACTTATCACAATTTTAGAACTGTGTTAAAACTCAACTTCAAACACATTCATTCACTAACTTCAAACAAATTCAACTTCAAACACATTTACACACTTGTTTGTTTAATTTATTTTAGAAATTTGATCATATATTACGTTATTGATTTATTCCATTTATCAGGGAACAATTAAAAAAAATTGGAGGAAGTACAAACACAACTTAGCGAAACAACTGAGGAAAGTGCTAAAAAGGTAGATGGAGGGACAATACTCAAGTTATGGACTGAATCTGTAGGGGGTCGCACTCGTGGTCGAGTTTATGGTACGGGAGGCTTGTCCATTAACGTCCGACAGGGGTGAATATCACTTACACAGCATTCCTAGAATCCCATAGTTATCCTTACTTTTTGTAGTAATTGGTTGACAATTATGTATTAAGTAACTTTGCTAAAGTTGTTATTCGATACTATTTGTTATTTTGTAGTTTCAGAATATATGATACTTTCTTATGTTATTTAATACTCAAGTATGTTTGTTATGTTGTCAAAGCAATGACTTTTAATATTTATTAGCAATTAGTTATATTATTAAAAAAAATAAAATTAAACAGGGGCCAAAAAATTTAAAATTAAAAATTAAATAAATTTGATTGTAGCGTCGGCTAGTCCTACGCTACATTATAAAAAAGTTGACTTTTGTTTTGACTCTAGCGTCGGTAAGTCGACGCTACATATGTTGTTGACTATTGTTTGTTGACTTTAGCGTCGGCAAATCGACGCAACCATTTTCCCCAGCTGACGTGGCAATTGACATTATAGCGTCGATGTAGCGTCGGCTCGGCCGGCGCTATATTATCGACGGATGGTCTTCAGCCGACGCTAATAATTAGCTTCGACCGTTTTAGTCTGAGTTCGACACCGACGCTAAATTACCGTTAGCGTCGGCTTTTGGTCTATTAGTGTCAGTTTTTGGCCGACGCTAAATCATGTTTTTCTAGCAGTGGGTATCCGTAATTATAGGAATTTTAATCTTTGTGGTTATCCTAATTGTTGGTTAAGTTTATGCATGGCGAAAGGGAGCATTAGAATGGTCTTAATTCTTGAATATTTAGCAAATTAAACAAAACATCAAAATTATTTTGAATTTCATTGAGTTTGTCGTACGTTATCAAAAAAACAAAAAATTCAGTTACTTCTACAATATTAAATCATCTTTCAAATTGGTCAAGACTATCAAATTTATGGCCACTTCTCTATGGTACTAGTTGTTGCTTCATTGAATTTGCTTCTTTAGTAGGATCACAATTCAACTTTGATCATTATTGACTGGTACCACGCTCTAGTCTTAGGCAAGCCAACCTCATTTTAACAGCGGACACTGTTACTATAAAAATGACTCCTTTAGTTTGATTATATGAGCAAGTGCTTGAACCTAAATATGTTATTTTTATGGGAGTCTATACAATTAAGGATGTATGTGCATTTTTCCTATTTCAGTATTTGAGTTATGCTATCATTTTTCATTTAGTAGCAGCTTAGGATGGCGTAAACTTCAAGTTATAGGTGAGGTTCAAACGAGGAAAGGCTTATGGTGGATACCTAAGCCCCCAGACACGAGGAAGGGCGTAGTAAGCGACAAAATGCTTTGGGGAATTGAAAATAAGCATAGATTTAAGGATTTCCTAATAGGTCAACCTTTTGAACTGCTATTGAATTCACAAACAGGCAAGAGACAACCTAGAAAACCAAAACATCTTAGTAGCCAGAGAAAAAGAAAGCAAAAGCGATTCCCGTAGCAGCGGCGAACGAAATAGGAACAACCTAAAGTGTGGGGTTGTGGGAGAGCAATACAAGCATTGTGTTGTTATGTGAAGTAATCGAATGTTGTACCCTAGATGGTAAAAGTCTAATAGTTGAAAGTATCACTAGCTTGTGCTCAAACTCGAATAGCATGGGACACGTGGAATTGTGTGTGAATCAGCAAATTGATAGTAGTGGCAAAGCCAAAATTTAATATTTATAGGGGCGTTTAATAAAACTCCAATACTTATATAAAAGTGTCGCGGCCTAAAATTTCGAGTTTTTCCCTCGAATTCAATGGAGTCGCCACCAAAATTATTTTAAAATAGGGAAAATATTGGGAAACCTTTAAAAATATAAAAAAATATAAAAAATGGTCTTTGATACCAAATTTTGAATTCGGGAGTCGATTATGCGTAGAGAAGGTATTAGCACCCTACGACATCCGCTAAAAAACGGTTACCTATAATTAATTGTGCAAAATTATATCAACTTAAATATACTTATTTTTTATTATTAAATATGAACATAAATTATTTTTATAAATGCGATAAAAACGTATTTAAAAGAGTAAAAAAAAAGTTTTTTTATTATTGTGTTTGACAAGAGTATGACCTTGCTCCTACGTATCTCCCGGTGCGATGGAGAAATCAAAGCTACGTAGTTGGTGGAAAATGTGGATGTGTTGATTGCTTTTAAATAAATGGTATTTTTGTTATTTTTTAAAAAAATTAATTTTGACAAACATAAAGAAATAAACTTTCTTGATTTAAATAATTATCTTAAAATATGAATTTTAAGACGATCGAATTGTACAACTCGTGTCTCAAAATTCAAGGAGTAAAAAAGATGTCACATCTAATTTAATCCTCTTAAGAGTATTTTATTTTCATTTTTTTAATTGAATTTCAAAACAAACAAATAATTTAATTTGTATCTTAACAACTCCCATATTAAAAAATAATAATAATAATTAAATAAATTTTTAAAAGAAATAAGTTTTAGAGTTATCAAAATATATAATTTGTATTATGTAACTCCGAGATTAAATAATTTTTATGATTAACTTGTTTATGATTTTTTTTTAGTTTATTAATTTATTTGTGATTATGAGATTTTAGAACCATCAAATTGTCACAATTTGTGTTCTAATAACCCGAATATTAAAAAGATGTCACATCTAATTAATTTTTAATAAAAAATTTGTTACAATTTTATTTTTATTTTTCTTTTTAAAATAAGAATGCTGAATATTAAATAATGTTTAAATGATTCTTCGAAATAAAAATAGTAATAAACACGAAAATAAAAATAGCAATCAAAGAAAATATATGAACTTGTAGCTTAAAGTAAAAAATAATACTAGCTATAAATGTAATCCTCTTTTAAATTATTTTGTATTTTAATAAGTTAAAAAATAAAATTTATTTTAATATTAAATAACACAAAAAAACTAAAAATATAAAATAAATGATATTTATAACCTTTTAATTGTGCCCATAATTATTTATATTAAATAGAATCATCAACATTAAATGAAATAAATACATATAATAATTATTTAATGTAAAATAGTTGGCTTGAACATGAAAACGTAAGCAAACTCATTCAAGCAGGAATGAGAGATGTGATTTCTGTGAAAATGCAGAGAGATGTGAAAAATGCAGAGGAAACGTGCTATGGAAAGGAAATGGAGAGATGTGAAAATGCAGGAAACGTGCAGAAATGGAGAGATGTGAAAATGCAGGAAACGTGCAGAAATGGAGAGATGTGAAAATGCAGGAAACTTGCAGAAATGGAGAGATGTGAAAATGCAAGAAACGTGCAATGGAAAGGAAACTTGCAATGGAAAGGTGGGATGGGATGTCTACAACTTTAATATTTTTTATATATATATATATATATATTTTTGTATTTTTAACAAAATTAAGTTATTACAATTTTTTACAAATAAATATATTTTTTAAAATTACTTTTATTTTATAGGACAAAATTCAGGTATTACAGCTGCTCCTATTTAATTATATTTTACGTGGTAAAAAGATAATTAAATATAGGGATCTAAATTTTGTTCAAAATGTGAAAGTAAATTAATTTAAAATTTGTATAGAAAGTGTGAAAGTAAATTAATTTAAAATATAAGTAAAATAATTTGACATGTAAAAAAAAAGTTGATGATTTGCAAGATGAAAAAAAAAATGTAAAATAATGTTGGTGATTGGCAAAAATAAATAATAATATATAAAAAAAAATGACTAAGATAAGTGGTTTAGGGATGTAAATAAAAAGCATGATCGTCTTCGGCTTGGTTACCGATGTGTTGATCGATAAAATGATCGTCTTCAGATTGGTTAACGATGCGTTGATCGATAAAATGATCGTCTTCGGGTTGGTTACCGATGCGTAAATCGATAGAAATAAAAATAACTACGAGCAAAGATGAATTTAAAGTGTAGAATGTAAATAAAAGGAGATAAATTTGTTTTATTTTTATTTTTTAAAAGGAAGCATGTATGTGGTAATGCAAACGTAAAATGAATAAAAGTTGTTGAATATAAATAAAACATACTCATAAGATATGCATGATTAACTCATTATGCATGATATAAGGAGTTGTTGAATATATGTAAAATATGAGTGAAGATGCATAAATCATGTGTGAGTATTTGAAAAAAATGTAAGATGCATGCAATGAAGATAAATTCTTATTTATTTATTATTTTTTAGTTTCCCCGATCCTTATGCGACTTTACACACTTAAAAGATTCAATGGATCAACGATGATAACAATCGTTCTATACATGATGACTCTAGTTTATCTTGTATAATCACTTTTCTTGAGGTCAATCAAATGTACATTATTTAAAATGTTTACCCTTCATTTTTTTTATACCCTCATATATCTCGAGCTCCCATGTATGTGTTTTCAAGCGTCAAAATATTTAAGATTTTTTTTATTTATATTTTCACATATTTGCAATTCCAATATTTATTATCATAAAATAACTTTTTAAAATACTAGAATAAATCGACAATGAAACTGAATTAATTTAGAAACAGTATAAGGTACAACATTGAATGACATCATTGGAAAATATACATTCGTTACATTGAAAACAAAACTAATGAGACAAGGATCACAATGTGGTGAATGTGTTTAGCTTTAGTTGAAGATATAACAAACGCTAGGCATTCTTGTAACTTAGAACTTCTAAGAATAATAACTGCCCCAGTTTGAAATGCTTGATCTTTTTGTTATCCCTAACTTTTGCATGGACTGCTCTTCCAAGTTTTCAATCCATCGGGATGCTCTAATTTTTGCCTAGGTCGCCTTTTCAGGTTTTCAACCTAGCGAGCACAATTTTTTTATTATTATTTTTTTTTATGCATAATATTTCTTGACTGCATCTGAGTTTACTGGAAGTGGAAGCTCATCTCCATCCATTTCTGTGTGTATCAGAGCTCCCCCAGAGAAAGCTTTTTTCACAACATATGGTCCTTCGTAGTTCGGAGTCCACTTTCCCCGAGAATCCTTTTTTATGGGCAATATTTTCTTTAACACTAAGTCTCCTTCTCGAAACTCTCGAGGACGGACTTTTTTCTCGTATGCTTTTTTGAGTCTTTTCTGATATAGCTGACCATGACACAAAGCTATCATTCTTTTTTCTTCTATGAGATTCAATTGGTCATATCGTGATTGAACCCACTCTGCCTCCTCTAGTTTTGTTTCCATTAGGACTCTGATAGAGGGAATTTCAACTTCGATGGGAAGTACCGCTTCCATTCCATACACCAACGAGAAAGGAGTTGCCCCTGTTGAGGTACGAACAGAAGTTCTATAGCCATGTAATGCAAATGGAAGCATTTCATGCCAATCCTTATATGTCTCCACCATCTTTTGTATTATCTTCTTGATATTTTTGTTTGCTGCTTCTACCGCCCCATTCATTTTTGGACGATATGGAGAAGAATTATGGTGCTGAATTTTGAAATTATCACATAACTCTTTCATCATTTTGTTGTTCTGATTAGTCGCATTGTCAGTGATTATCTTATTTGGCAAGCCATATCGACAAATCAATTCTTTTTTGATGAATTTGACAACCACACTTCTCGTCACATTGGCATAAGAAGCAGCTTCAACCCATTTTGTGAAATAATCAATAGCTACTAGGATAAACCGGTGTCCATTTGAAGCCTTAGGTTCAATGAGTCCAATAACATCCATTCCCCACATTGAAAATGGCCATGGTGATGTTAAAACATTCAAAGAGGTGGGTGGTACATGTACTTTATCAGCATAGATTTGACATTTATGACATTTCTTTACGTGACTAAAGCAATCGGACTCCATGGTCAACCAATAGTAGCCGGCCCTTAAGATTTTTCTTGCCATTGCGTGCCCATTTGCATGAGTTCCGAAAGAACCTTCGTGAACCTCTTGGATGATTTTCTCTGCTTCTGCTTTATCCACACATCTGAGGAGAACCATATCATGATTTCTCTTATAAAGCACATCCCCGCTTAAGAAAAAGTTCATTGACAATCTCCTTAAAACTCTTTTGTCGTTCTCTGAAATACCCAATGGATATTCTTTATTCTTAACATATGATTTGATGTCATAAAACCACGGCTTGCCATCAAACTCTTCTTCTATTGATAAGCAATATGCAGGTTTATCTCTTTGTTGAATCTTTATGATTGGCACGTCTTGATTAGTGGTTATTTTGAACATTGACGACAAAGTGGCCAAGGCGTCAGCTAACTGGTTTTCTTCTCGAGGGATATGGTGAAAAGTAATCCTCTCAAAGTGTTCTGTCAATTCTTTGATATGGGTGTGATACGGAATCAATTTGGAATCTCGCGTTTCCCATTCTCCTTTCGTCTGATGGATGACCAACAATGAGTCTCCATATACCTCAAGAAATTTTACATTTGATTCGATAGCTGCTTTAATGCCCATAACACATGCCTCATATTCTGCAATGTTGTTTGTACAATCAAAACACCGTAAATGGAGTGAACTGGTTCTCAGGGGAAATCAAAATGGCTCCAATTTCATGCCCCAACGCATTAGAGGCACCATCAAACACCAACATCCAATTTTCTTTATCAGATGATTTGGTCTCTTCACTAAAGTCATTATGCCTTCATCGGGGAATTCACATTGCATTGATTGATAATCTTCTATCGGTTGTTGGGCCAAATACTCTGCTAGTGCGCTTCCTTTGATAGATTTTTGTGTAACATATACTAAATCGTATTCTGATAACAACATTTTCCAACGGGCAATCCTTCCAGTAAGAGTAGGTTTCTCAAAGATGTACTTAATTGGGTCCATTTTAGACACTAACCAAGTTGTATAACATAACATATATTGCCTCAACCGACGAGCAGCCCATGCCAATGCGCAACATGTTCGTTCAAGCAGTGAATACCTTGTTTCACAACTGGTGAACTTTTTGCTCAAATAATAAATAGCATGTTCTTTCCTACCAGATTCGTCATGTTGTCCCAGTACACATCCCATTGATTCATCAAGTACTGTTAAGTACATAATAAGGGGTTTCCCCGGAACAGGAGGTACTAAGACGGGAGGTTTTGACAAGTACTGCTTAATCTTTTCGAAAGCCTTTTGACAATTCTCATTCCATTCAACCTTTTGGTCCTTGCGCAACAATTTGAAAATCGGCTCGCATGTAGCGGTGAGATGCGATATAAACCTCGCAATGTAATTCAATCTACCCAGAAAGCCGCGAACTTCTTTTTCCGTGCGCGGAGCTGACATTTCTTGTATTGCTCTTACTTTATCTGGGTCAACTTCTATCCCTTTTTGACTAACGATAAACCCAAGTAATTTGCCTGATCTTACACCAAAAGTGCATTTGGCAGGGTTTAAACGAAGTCTGAATTTCCTTAGTCGCTCAAACAACTTTTGAAGGTTAACAACATGATCTTCCTCAGTCTGAGATTTTGCAATCATATCATCCACGTAAACCTCTATTTCCTTATGCATCATGTCATGAAACAAAGTTACCATTGCTCTTTGATAGGTTGCCCCGGCATTCTTCAATCCAAATGGCATCACTTTATAGCAGAAAGTTCCCCATTGTGTGATGAATGTAGTTTTTTCCATATCTTCGGGAGCCATCTTGATTTGATTATATCCTGAGAAACCATCCATAAAGGAGAAAATAGAGTATTGAGCAGTGCTATCCACCAGGACATCAATATGAGGCAGAGGAAAATCGTCTTTAGGACTAGCTTTATTTAAATCCCGATAGTCAACACACATTCGAACCTTTCCATCTTTTTTTGGAACTGGTACAATATTAGCCACCCATTGAGGATATTTTGCTACTGCTAAGAAACCAGCATCAAATTGCTTTTTGACCTCTTCTCTAATTTTAAGTGACATATCAGGTCTCATCCTCCTCAATTTTTGTTTAATTGGAGCATATTCAGGCTTGAGTGGTAGCTTGTGTTCAACTATGTTAGTATCTAGCCCAGGCATATCCTGATATGACCATGCAAAGACATCCACATAATCAAATAAAAGTTTAACCAACTTTTCTCGTTCACTTTCTTTCAGAGACATACCAATTTTAACTTCTTTCTTATCATGTTCATTCCCTAAGTTGATCACCTCAACAGGTTCTTGATAAGGTTGGATTATCTTAGCTTCCTGTTCAATTAACTTTTCTAGTTTTGGGGGAGGCTCACAGTCATCTTCACAATCCTCATCAGCGTGATTAATCAAACGTTCAAAATTACAAGAAAGGGTTCTAGCGCTGCCATTTTCAACATATTCGTTTTTGACTCTGCATTGTTTAAATTAAAGGGAAAAAAATGAATAAAGATTGTCCAAAAAAGAAAAGAGAAAGACAAAACCAGTTGGAGAATTTAGGAAAATGCATTTATTTATAATAAGTACGGAATTGAAATACATATGCCCTAGTTAATTATCCTTATAGCCTTGGGCATAGCAAAAGGAGTTAAAAAATACATAATTACTTTGAACATGAATTAACAAACACGGGAAACTCGAGGATCTTCCAATTGTTGAGACTGGTGTTTGGAGAATAAGGATACACTAGCCTGAGGGTGTCATCATCAACATGATCCTCTTCTGTAACAGCCACTTGATGAGCATATATTATTCCGACACTTTGAAAAGTTTGGCGAATGTCACAAATAGGAATCTTCTGTGAATTCGGTGTCCAGTTTTCTCTTTTTCCCTTCGCAGCCTTCTCTTTATCAGCTTGAGTAGGTACATATCCCAACCCGTACCTATTGTTCTTTTCTGCTATTTCTATCAACTTTCCCAAATTAACAAAAACTCCTTCTTCCAACATAGATTTGGTAAACTTCAATGATGTGGTAGATAGTTTTGGTTCTTTTAAACGATATTCTTCACCCATGACGACGGCATTGGCAATTTCTAATGCTTGAAAAGAAGTCTCTATGGCTTCCTTCGTGTTTTCAATGTAGCCTGTAGAAGATAAATGACTTACTATCATATCTTCTTCCCCAGATATTTTTATCAGTTTATTGTTCACTATAAATTTTAGCTTTTGATGGAGGGTAGATGTCACTGCTCCAGCAGCATGAATCCATGGTCTCCCTAAAAGACAACTGTACGCTGGTTTAATATCCATTACTTGGAAGGTTATCCCAAAGATGTGGGGTCCGATTTGAATTGGCAGGTCAATTTCACCAACAACTTGTCTTCTAGATCCATCAAATGCTTTCACCACCAAAGCACTAGGCTTCAAACAGGCTCCCTCAACAAATAGTTTTGACAGTGTTGATTTAGGCATGACATTTAATGATGAACCATTATCTATTAGCACTCGTGCAAGAATATGATCGTGACACCTCACAGAGATGTGTAGTGCTTTATTATGCTCTATCCCTTCAGCTGGTAATTCATTATCACTAAAACTCAGGCAACTACTAGTAGTGATGTTACCGACAACTCCATCAAACTGATCGATGGTGATATCGTGAGTAACATGGGCCTCATTTAAAACTTTCATTAGTGCTCTTCTATGTGCTTTAGAGTTTAATAACAAGGAGAGAACTGATATCTTGGAAGGGGTTTGATTTAGCTGATCCACCACTTTATATTCGCTTTGCTTGATAAACTTCAAAAATTCATTAGCTTCTTCTTCAAATACCGTCTTTTTACTGGTCTCTTGTCCTTTTATGGCATGATACATATCTTCTTTCCCTTTTTCCCCATGAACCTCCTTTTTCCTAAGTTGTTCAGGAGTGTATACTCGACCACTCCGAGTCATTCCCCCAATCCCTGAGATGTTAGTGACATCAATTCCTTTAGGTTCACAACCATCACTTGGTTGATGATTGGCCAAATGGGATGTGACTTCGTATTTCCACGGTACTGCCTTGGTATTTCCATAAGGAAAAGGGATCGGTGGTTGCACAATTATTGCATTTGGCTTGCTTGGAGTTGACTTAAGATTTTCCTTTTTGTAAAGAATTTCCAATGGTTTTGGGAAAGATATATTACTTTCCATACATGATCCCATGGTGAACACACGACTATCTGTTGCATATTGGTCTATCCCATCCTCAATGACATTGACAGAGGCATCCCTATGGCCCGGTAAAGGATTACTCCCTATGTTGGGACCGTCTTCCTTGAAGGTAAGCCATTTGGAATTAATCAATTCTTGCACTTTAGATTTTAGGGCTTGACAATCTTCAATGGAATGCCCAACGGCTCCTGCATGATATTCACATTTGGAATTCGGATTATACCATTTTGGAAATGGTGGTTCAAGAGGTTTCATTGGTCTTATGACTACCATTGAATTTTGAAGTAAATGGGGCAACAATTGGCTATACGTGACGGGAATTGGATCAAAACGGGTTATCCTTTTTTCTCGATTGATAGGTGGTCTATAGAGATTTGAGATTGGGTTCTGGTTCCATTGATTTTGTGGGGAAAATATGGTAGGTGGTGGTTGATAAAAAGGTGGTCTTGAAGGGTGATATTGAGAGTATGGAACTTGTGTAGTTGCGGCCACATATGGATAAGGGATGTAAGGAGTTTGTGGTATCGGGGGCTGGAAATTTAGGGGTCGATAAGAATTGATGGGTGGAAAATAGGAGACTCTAGGGCTTATCATTACAGCATTGGCATCCCCCTCTCTCTTTTTTGTGAATGTCGGTTGGGGTCGTTTCACGCTAGTTGCTGCACAGACGATCTTGCCACTCCTCATCCCGCTTTCTATCATTTCTCCTATCATGACAAGGTCAGAAAAATTTGATGATATACTCCCTATCATCTTGTCGTAAAAAGGCGACTGGAGAGTATCCATAAACATACCCACCATTTCTCTTTCAGATAATGGGGGTTCTACTTGTGATGCCATTTCTCTCCACCGTTGTGCGTATTCTTTGAAAGCTTCGTTGTCCTTTTTCAAGGAATTTTGCAATTGCATTCTATCAGGGGCCATGTCAACGTTGTATCTGTATTGCTTCAAAAAGGCATCAGCTAGGTCTTTCCATGAACGAATTTGATTTCGCTCAAGATGCATATACCAACTTAACGATGCCCCACTCAGACTGTCTTGGAAAAAGTGAATGAGAAGTTTATCGTTATGAGCATGAGATGCCATTTTTCTGCAATACATAGTTAGATGATTCTTAGGACATGTGTTTCCCTTGTATTGTTCAAAGTCAGGAATCTTGAATTTGGGAGGGATAGTTACATCAGGAACCAAGCACATATCGAAAGCTTCGAGGCCATAAACATTATACCCCTCAATAGCTTTTATTCTCTCTTCTAAGACCTGGAATTTTTCCTTTGATTGTGTATCATCCCCAATGTGAGGTTGATGCCAATTCCCATTAGCATCGAAATTGGGTACTTGCGGTGCAATATATGGAGTATTTTCTGAGGGTAGAGTGTTTTGGGGATTTAAGTGGTTTGGGTTGTTTTCCATGGGGTTGACGACTAAGGGTGGAGTATAACCGGGTGGAAGACCGTACATAGGAAATTGTATAGTTGTTGTACGAGGTTGTTGGATAGTCGGTGTAAAGTCTGGTGGGTGAGAAGGAGTGGTTTGTTGTTCTTCATTTACAGCCGGAGGATTCTCATCTATGTTCTCCTTCCTTGACAAAGCTTGTATAGTTTCTAAGATTTGATCAACCTTGTCCTTTAATTGGTTGACATCCATTCTCATCACCTCTTGATTTTGCTCAAGTTCTTCCATGATCTTAGAGTTTGCACGAGTCCGATAAGGATGTCGGGGAAACAGCTTTATTGATTTTTTCTGTTTTTTTTTTTAAAACAATAAAAGATTTATGAGTATGTATTAAACATGAATGGAATGCAATTATTATCTCCTTTTTTTTATGTGGATGTTGGGGAATCATAAGTCTTGCACGAATTATTAATGAAAGAAGAACATGGGAATCGATAAACAAAACAGCAAATCCTTCATTGATGAGAAAAAAGTACATTGCATTTAAATTAAAAAGCTACATCGATTATGGTATTTCAATCATCTTTTCCAATAGGACAACCGATTTTCTCCTCCAATTCTTCTACTAAATGTTTGCAATATTCGACGAACTTGTAGACTTTGATTGGAGTATTGAGTGGGTGCATGATTGCATCAATCTCTCTTAAGTGTTTTGGAATTTTTATGATTGCCTGATTAGCTAGCATGGCCAATTTTGAGAAGCAATCTTTCCAATGTTTTCCTTTATCTTCCAACTCTTTATAAATCTCTTGATTCTTCAATTGTCCAAGCAACACCATGAAACGCTCCTTCCAATATATGGTTTCATCCTTCAAGTCATCATAGATCTTTTCTTGATAATCAATGTAATTCTTCAACTCACTAGAAGTTTCCATTTCTGTTTTTAGTGCATCTTGGTGTTTTGAGAGTAATTCTTCAATTTCTTCTTTATGTTGCCTCTCATCCCTTACTTGACTCTCGTATTTAGCTACCATTTCTTTTAGTTGTTTCTTTAAATCTTCAAACTCTTTTTTTACCTTCTTCTCAGACCTTGCTGATTTTGTCCACAACTGCTTCCACATGTAGGCTTCTTCAATAGCCGCATTCTTTTCTTCATTTCGCACATCTAACTCTTCATTTGCACCTCTCAAACAAATTTGTATGTCAAGTTTATTTTCTTTTACAGTTTTCAACCTCTTGTTGCTTCTTTCAATAAATTGACTTTGACATGTGTTTTCTGATCGTAAGTTCTCGTTTTCTTGGGAGACTTGTTCTAACTTTTCTTGTAGCTCTTTTTTCTCCTCTTCAGATTTTAACAATGATGCTTTGAGCTCTTCTATTTCTTCACTTGTAACAAAGGTGGCTTCAGGCATATCCTGATCACTTGAGGCTGTATTGTGGAAAGGCAGCTTGATTTCTTGGACTCTTTTCTTTACCCATTGTTGATAGGGTTCTTTTGTGCTGCAACTTCTACATCCGAGTATTTTTCCTTTTCTAATGATCAACTCCCAAGCTCGACTTATCCTTCTCAATATTGGTGGGTCTACTATACCCGTATTGTGCAAAACAAAAGCCTCTAATGACCTATCATCTGGTTTATCCAACATGGGGTAGCCAAGTTGTCTTAGAGCTACCATTGGATTGTAATTAATAAATCCTTTCGTTCCCATGAGAGGTACATTTGGAAAATCTCTGCATCGGCATATTACCTCTTCCACTCCTTGTTCTCTATAATACCATGAAATTGTATCCCCATTAAGACTAGCTATACTCTGCGCCCATTCACGATTACTCTTAACCCCAACATGATACCCTTTCTTGAACATGTGAGACACAAACCAAGTATATAACACTGGAACACAACACAAAATTGTTCCCCCCTTCTTCTCATGTCGCATGTGCAGAGAGTAGTATACATCAGCAAGAATCGCGGGAACTGGGTTTTGTTTATGTTGGTTAAAAGCTAAGAATACATTTATGGCAGCAAAATCTACAAAGTTATCAAGGTTTGGGAATATAACAATACCGTAGATAATGAGGGCCAAAACATCTATAAAAGTACTCCATTCTTCTCTATCGGCTAAATCTTGGCACTTTTGCTCCAGATATTTTCTTGAAAACCCATGAATAGCCCCTTTTTCCTCTTTTGTACTTGCCAACTCTCTTATGTCGATCTTCAACACTTCAGCAATTGTTTCCAACTTCGGTGGTTGCCCAATATATCGATAAGGATTTCCTCTTTCCAAGGAGTAACCCAATATTCGTTCAAATTCCTCTAATGTTGGGGCCAACTGAAAATCTTGAAAGGTGAAACATCTTAAGAGAGGATCATAATACTGAACCAATGCGGTGAGGGCACCTATTTGCACATTTACTGCCAAGAGATTTAGGATCTTCCCATATTTGTGAAAGAAACTATCACGTTGTATAGTTTTCATTTGATTGCTGATGTCTCTTAAACTTTTCAAATCAGGTTGCTTGAACTTTAAAAGTAAGGTTTTCCTTTTTTCCGATCCCATTGTCCACTTAAATAACACGTGACTAAGATTTGTATGATTCCCCAAAAATCCTGAAAATTAATGCAAAATGCTATTATGTTTTATTTTTTCTTAGAAAAAGAGAGGAAAAAAAAATATCATGAAGTATGAATGAAACTAATATATGTAAATTCTTGAATATATGAAATAATTTATTGGTTTTTTATGGATATTCTTACAATGAAAGGGTCTATTGACTTATGTAGTGAAATTCTCACAAGGGAGGCTCTATGGTTCTAAACACGGTTCCTAGAGCCAATAATCCTATTTTGGAAAATTATCAACAACAATAGGTAAACTATTTGGAGTGACAATAACCTCAACAGAATCAAACTCTAGGTGAGATCTTCATGCTAACCAAACAGGATGTACATCCAGAAGGCTACCACTACGCAATCTCGAATCTAAACTTAAGTTTTGTTCAAATCCGGGTATAAGGTTCCACTCATAAGTGTGTGTCTTAATAAATGTGTAGGCATTAAATAAACATGATTCAATAAATCCATAATACTAACAAAACATATATATATATACAAAATAAATAGATAAATAAAATAAAATAAAATAAAAATAAAAATAAAAATGATCTACTAGCTTGAAAGAGTATTATAATGTCAGCTAATACTTGTTAAAAATAATAATAAACACATAAAGAAAAAAAAATAAAAAAAAATATAGAAAAAGTAAAAAAAAAATATTATGCACAATTAATTTGTTAGGCTTGACTCTCTTAAATCCCCAGTGGAGTCGCCAGCTGTCGCGGCCTAAAATTTCGAGTTTTTCCTCGAATTCACCAAAATTTATTTTAAAATAGGGAAAATATTGGGAAACCCTTACAAATATAAAAAAATATAAAAAATGGTCTTTGATACCAAATTTTGAATTCGGGAGTCGATTATGTGTAGGGAAGGTATTAGCACCCTACGACATCCGCTAAAAAACGGTTACCTATAATTAATTGTGCAAAATTATATCAACTTAAATATACTTATTTTTTATTATTAAATATGAACATAAATTATTTTTATAAATGCGATAAAAACGTATTTAAAAGAGTAAAAAAAAAGTTTTTTTATTATTGTGCTTGACAAGAGTATGATCTTACTCCTACGTATCTCCCGGTGCGATGGAGAAATCAAAGCTACGTAGTTCTTTGTGGAAAATGTGGATGTGTTGATTGCTTTTAAATAAATGGTATTTTTGTTATTTTTTAAAAAAATTAATTTTGACAAACATAAAGAAATAAACTTTCTTGATTTAAATAATTATCTTAAAATATGAATTTTAAGACGATCGAATTGTACAACTCGTGTCTCAAAATTCAAGGAGTAAAAAAGATGTCACATCTAATTTAATCCTCTTAAGAGTATTTTATTTTCATTTTTTTAATTGAATTTCAAAACAAACAAATAATTTAATTTGTATCTTAACAACTCCCATATTAAAAAATAATAATAATAATAATAATAATTAAATAAATTTTTAAAAGAAATAAGTTTTAGAGTTATCAAAATATATAATTTGTATTATGTAACTCCGAGATTAAATAATTTTTATGATTAACTTGTTTATGATTTTTTTTAGTTTATTAATTTATTTGTGATTATGAGATTTTAGAACCATCAAATTGTCACAATTTGTGTTCTAATAACCCGAATATTAAAAAGATGTCACATCTAATTAATTTTTAATAAAAAATTTGTTACAATTTTATTTTTATTTTTCTTTTTAAAATAAGAATGCTGAATATTAAATAATGTTTAAATGATTCTTCGAAATAAAAATAGTAATAAACACGAAAATAAAAATAGCAATCAAAGAAAATATATGAACTTGTAGCTTAAAGTAAAAAATAATACTAGCTATAAATGTAATCCTCTTTTAAATTATTTTGTATTTTAATAAGTTAAAAAATAAAATTTATTTTAATATTAAATAACACAAAAAAACTAAAAATATAAAATAAATGATATTTATAACCTTTTAATTGTGCCCATAATTATTTATATTAAATAGAATCATCAACATTAAATGAAATAAATACATATAATAATTATTTAATGTAAAATAGTTGGCTTGAACATGAAAACGTAAGTATCAGCCCAAATCCAAAATAACACAGAAAAGCACAGTTTTTGTTAAGTTTTTAGAAATATCAGTTTTTTTGGTGCGGTGAGCGTGGACCAGATTTTCAACAAAACATCTCATTTTTTCAGAAACGATATCAAAAATAAAACAGATTTCCAAACTTGTATCAAACATTAATCTCAAACAATTTCAATAATTTACATTATAAATAAACAGAAAAAATACCCTTCCCACAAGAACAGAGGCGGTGCTAAGTAGATGGTGGTATATCCTTTTTCTTCTTTCTTTACACTAGCAACAACACACAAACAAACAAAACTTTCAATATTTTTTTAACCTTTGTTGTTGATCTCTCCCTCCTCTTTTTTGGTTGATTTAGTCTTCTATTATATAGGCTAAAGCGAAGAAGAGGTGTGTCCATCGTATAAATTAAAGTCTTGGATTTTACACTGCTTTATCAACTAGATCAAGCAAACTCATTCAAGGAGGAATGAGAGATGGGATTTCTGTGAAAATGCAGAGAAATGTGAAAAATGCAGAGAGATGTGAAAAATGCAGAGGAAACGTGCGATGGAAAGGAAATGGAGAGATGTGAAAATGCAGGAAACGTGGAAAGGAAACTTGCAATGGAAATATGGGATGGGATGTCTACAACTTTAATATTTTATATATATATATATATATATATATATATATATATATTTTTTTTTTTTTTCTTTTTTGTATTTTTAACAAAATTAAGTTATTACAATTTTTTACAAATAAATATATTTTTTTAAATTACTTTTATTTTATAGGACAAAATTCAGGTATTACAAAAAGTAAAAAAATTATTTCAATTTCCTAAATGTTGTGAGGTGCACCTACTATAGTTTTTAATGTATCAAAATTAAACACATTATCAAACTCTTCCTTTATTTATAATTTTATGGATTATATTTACTAATAAAATATATATTTAAAAACTAAACTAATAAAACACAAGTAGACTAAAATCATTAACAAAATATATGTATATATATACTAATTTTTGATAGAGTCATATAATAATTAGTTATATAAAATTTGGGGATATGACACCTACCTATTCCTTTGATGGCCAATAAATATTTTTGAGTATAATTTGTTATCCAACATTTTATCTTTAACGTCTAAATAGTATTTGTATTATAACCAAAAAAAAATATTAAAGATAAAATATCAAAAAATTATGAATTATATACAATAATATGTCATACTTAAAAATATTATTCGAATATTATAGACAATTTTATTTAATTTTTATAATATATTTTTTTTAACTTTTTAGTAATTTTAATGTAGTTTATTTACGTTTTGTTTAAAAAGAAATAAGAAGTACGAAGTCGTTTTCAAATTGGCGAATTCCTATAAATATTTTATTATAAAAACTAAAAAATAAAAAAATTGTATAAGAATTTTATTAGAAATTAAAAATAAATAGAAAAAATCCCTTACCGGCCGACGGGACTCTACGTCTGGGTCTTATTCCATCTTAAACTCGGATTAGGAAGAGTGCCCTTGAACTACAGATCAATCATAATAAACAATAAAAAAAAAGAAATGGATTCTCCTGACTCTAACAAGTAAGCAAGTAAACTACCTTTAGGCGAGAAAAAGAAAAAAAGGCAAGGGGGAGATAGGGAAGAGGAGATTAAGGATAGTCACTCCGCTCCATAGATAGTGAACACGGATTCTTGTTTCATTTTCCATTCCTTTCGGGTCGAAAACGCGGGCTGCTGGTGGGGCTGTGCCCATTCTTTCTCCCTCTTCTTCCGCTTGACAACCGGAATAAGGAACCTTAGAATTAACCCTACCTGTCGATGAAAAAATAGGATTTGAGAGGAGTGAAGCTGCTTGACCGAATAGGGCAAGGAGTGAGAGCTAGCGGATCGGAAAGATTTTTATGGAATGTCCTACTCCTGCCCGAGCTTTCCGATCAACCAATATGTCCAATCATTGTGGGTATAATGGTAGATGCTCGGGACCAAGCCCTCAATTTTAGACTTTGGAAAGATCTCTGCTCAAGTCTTTAGAAAGCAAGAGTCCTGCTGTTGGAGTAAAGGCATGCCTTTAGTTAAGGTAGCGAGTTACTTTCCGGTGAGATGGTCGTTATATTTAGAGAAAGTCAAGGCGCCCGATTGGAGCTCATTGGTTCAGCAGGAAGAGGAGGAAAGGATAATTTACTACGAGAGTGCAGGGATTTGCTCCTCAATAGGTATCGGGGTACAGATAGAGTACATTGAAACAGATTGCTTGGTCGCTTGAAGAATGGCTTTCTACACGTTAGTGAGAGCAGAGTCCAAAGCAAAACCAATTAAGCTATTATAATTATAGTATGATAATGAATTCATTGGTGGCAAAGCTCTAAGCCTGCAGACGGATATCTGTCGGGACCCGAGGATACCTGCGATGATGAGGTTCCCGTGATGATGACATGCAACGTCATATCCGTCCGAACAGACTGAACATCTAAAGAGCTCATCGTTGAGCTAGACCGGAAAGATGAACGCCGAGCTAAGGGCGAAATAGCCCGAGACTGTAAGGGGTGCTGAGAATGAGGTACAGGTCTCTGTCGATTTAGACGGCCGTGGACCCCTAAATAGGCCGGCATTCAAAGCATGAGAAAGCCTTAGTTAAGCAAGGTAGGAGTAGGAGGGAGTAATTCTGTTAGGAAAGAAAGGTAAATCATTCTCGTAGGGCAGGCAGTAATTTAAGGTCTCGAAGGTACCGTATAAAGGCATCATCTAATTATTGGCTTAGCCTGGAGAGTTAGCTGATGCTGATCTGGTAGTGTCAAAGAGGCGATTCTCAACAGCAGAGATTATCGGACATGAAGATAGGATGAAGGTGGTGGGATGAAGCAGTCTTTAAAAAACAATTGGTAAGGGAAGGCAAAGAAGTAACTGAGGGAAGGGACCTTTACCATTTAGCTTCTTCCGCTTTGGGGGATTCCACTAATAGAACAGAACCCGAGGGGATTGAAAGTATCTAAGTACCATAGGCATCTTAAAGGAAGTGAGCCATTGGCTATGGGGCACGAACGGTCTAAGAAGAAGTGGCGGTGGATGTATCGAATGCCCATAGGGAGCTGCGACTTCTAGAGAATAGGCTGCAAGAGAAGGAGCTGTTGAGGGATTGGGACAAAAAAGACTGATGCAAAATATTATAATAAGATAAGACATTCATCCCCCTTTAGAAGCATCGAATGCAAGCCAAGCTGTTCAGAAGGGAATGATTGGACAAATAGGCTTCAGGCCAGCAGAGTTGGTTTAAGCGGATGCCCAGATTCACCACTACTTATGACTTCTAACTCCTGCTCCTAGACAAACTAAGAAGCAGGGAAAGAGGAACTATATAAGATATAAGATCTGTTATCCGCTACAACTCTAACTCCTAACTCAGGAACTACCGGTAAATCCGAGATTGGATTGAGATAGAAACTTAAAAATATCTTATTTCTTACACAGGTGCATTTGAGTTTGCTAAGCGCTTTTGTTTGCGTCAAGGGTGGATTTTTCTGCCATGTCTGCTCGTTGTTTGCTTGCTTACCATCATCCATATGGTCTGATGGCTATATGTAAATAATTTCCATTCATTACGAAGGTTCTCTACCTTAGTAAGAATAGGTGGTGGAGTGGGTCCTTGCCAAACTCAGTCATACAAGATCTCGTCACTTTGAGCGGGTTCTTGCTATGTACACCAAGCCTCGGGTCGGGGTCACAATGACTATCCATTAATATGAAGCACAATCTCCCCAACTCTTAACCGGTGGCATCTTTGCTTGTTCCTGATGCTTCAATTTATGTAGGGCTCCGTCCCGGACGTGGACTTCTCTTCTCCTTTCGTTCTCTTCCTTCTTTTTTGGTTAGATATTAATACATAGTAGTACTAAAAGACTCTTTGTCAGTACGGAAAGCTAGTCTGATTCTTTTGAATTGCATTTTTTTTCCCTATTACTTTATTTTTTTATACTCCCTTCGCGGATCTCCCCTCTTATCCAATCAACCAACTGTCCCAGGCCGGGAAATAGCGTTTTCGTGCACTATCTAAGATCCGATTCTCTAGCAACCTTTTTTGAATATCGATTCATCTTCCCATCCTCTTCTTTCTATCTCCGTAGTCAGTCTGGCTGCATACTCCATCTGGATGAGTTCTGTGGCAAGCTGACGGATTCTGCAACTTCTTATCTTCCGAAAGAAGTTTTGATTATAAGAGCAGATATTTCAAAGAGAGCACCGGATCTTGCATGAATGTGCACATCCGATTTGTTCACATCTTGAATATTACCCTTTGCCATAGACCAATTGCCAGAGATTGGCTAGCATGAGGACAGATAGGCTAAAAAGAGACTGCTAGCTTTCAAGATTCCTGTTTTCAAACTTGCCTAAGCTCTCCATAGCTTTATGTCTATCCTGCCGCTCTATCTCTAGCTTTCTTATTTGCTTGCTCTAGAGCTCGCAGGTTTCAAAATTATAACTTCCTTCCCCTTTTGCCTGCAGCATTTCCTGCGGATTTTGCTGTACAGTTTTCATTTTTCTGAATTTACATGTCATTATATATCCGCAGCAAATTTTACAATTTTTGATATATACCCACAGGAAATGGCTGCAGCAACTTCCGCAGGTACGTTCCTGCGGATTTTCTTAAAAATTATTATTTTTATTAATTTTTGTACAAATTTAGTTTTTTTTTTTAAGGTTATTAAACTTATAAGATGTAATGTTTCTACTTTTTGAAAAGTGGTTGATGTAACATCATATTTTTAGGAATAATGAGTTTTTTTAATTATTTTTTTTGAGTAAAAGTCATTTTAGGTGAGGTTAAGTTATTGGAAAATTATGGATAAGTGAATATGACTGATTAAGAACACTTAAGTGATATAAAATTTAAAATTTATATTGTGGTGGGTTCAGTTATTAGAGATTTAGTGCTACTCTGGTCTTAAAAATATATTAAAAAAATTTAAAATTATTTATTTAAAATTTTGAATAAAATATATTTAAACTTTTATTTGTATTTTTAAAATCGGAAGAATGGTTTATGTTTAAATAAGCATATTAAAATTCTTATAAAAGAATAATATGTTAAGTTGCATCTTGAATAATTATGACTTTAGTGTAGTACTTAATAGCATATTTAATATAGTCTTAGTTATTGTTTATATATTATTTTTGTTTTTTAATT
>JBBPBT010000941.1:183256-197780 GCA_037974875.1 Cicer bijugum | reverse complement strand
TATAATTTTCAGTACATACAATACAACATTATTCTACAAACAGTTAATGCTGAAACAAATCATTTTTAATTGTCATTCGAATTTTATATTTTTGA
Organism: Cicer bijugum; assembly: GCA_037974875.1. NCBI lineage: Eukaryota > Viridiplantae > Streptophyta > Magnoliopsida > Fabales > Fabaceae > Cicer > Cicer bijugum. The sequence goes on along the minus strand of JBBPBT010000941.1, from coordinate 197,685 downwards.
ATATTTTTTAATAATATTTAGAATATTATAAAAAAGTTAATCAATAAAAATTTATAAATTTTTAACTTAAAAAAAATTAAATATAATTTTTTTTAACGAGTAAAACTCAAGATAAAATTAACTATAATTCTAAAAATTAAATATTAAACTTAATTTTCGTGAAAGAACTTTTTAAAATATTATAATATAACTAAAAAATTATTCAAAAATACATATTAACTTTAACAATTATGAACTAAAACTGAGTGGAAACTAAGTTTGTACTTACTAAAAGCAAAGTAGGAGAAGATTATGGTGGAACCGTTGTATTGGATATTATCCTTTGTTGTAATTTTAACCCTTCTTTGTCTTCTCAGTTACCAGGTAAGGTACCTACATCATTTTTTTTTTAAATCTCATCATCATTGCAGTTATAACTAATAATCTAATTTAAAACATTATCACAATTCAAATTCTCGTTCAATTTTAACAAATCAATTATTTTTTCTTTTCTGTTTGCTTATTTTCTCTCATTCTATGTTTCTCGTTAGAAAAGAAGAAAATTTGATGGTTGGATAAGTGTCTATAATGTCCAGTTTGTTAGATGTTAAATTTGTGGCAATTGCTTATTTGATTTTTCATATTCATACTTTGAGAATTTTTCATAAATGCTTTCACATGAGATTTTGTATCCCTATATAGGAACTTTAAATTTAGTAGTGTTTAATTTTCCTTTTGTTTGACTATTTTGATTTTGTGTATTCAATTTTCCATAATAAATTTAATACGGTCTCGATAATTGATGCACTACCTCTAACTCTAATCCTATATTCTCCATTTAGAATGAATTATGTGTAAAAATTATTAAGATTATTAAACTCATTAATTCAACATTATACTAACTCCGTCCATATATGTAAGTTAATTGTGGCTAATGCACAAGAATTATTGCTTCATGATAAACTCATTCAATGTTCACACTCACTCAATCTATGGCACTCTCTAGCACTAGCACCTTTTGCATCTTCAACACTACTCACACCATTAAGCATAATAATATTATTGTTTCATGTTTTCCTCGGTTTCAACTCTCTCATAAGCCAAAGGAGGTCAAGGTTAATCCCACTCACCAAATCAAACGAAGGTTTTCACTCACCTCTCTTTATCACGTCCTCGTGAATAATATAATATTTTTGTATATAGTACTATTCATTTCATGCATGGCCATATATTTATTTTATTTTTTTCCTATCTTTAAGAGAGCTCATACTTAGGAGTGGAGAGTTAGCAACCTTTGCTGCCCTCTTCAACTTGAGGTACGTTACAAAATTATTATATAATTTATCATAGTTTTTTTTTAGAAGATAATTGATAAAAGTTAAAATCTTATATAAAATATTTGAGCAATTTAAAAAAAAAAATCAGCATATTTGTTTTTTTTTTTTCAATTACGTACATGTATATGTGCTTAAATTTGACTCTTCTTGCTTTTGATCAGACTTAAAATTACTTAAAATGTTTACTATATGGAAAAATTAAATCAGGCTAATTTTTTAAGAACTTTTGATTTTTTTTTTATTTTATATTTTGGAAATTAAATTAATGAATGTTTTAGTTGAATTAGTTTATTATTTATACTTTTTGCAGTGGAAAAAAGCCTGATTATCTTGGAGTACAAAATAATCCACCATCATTAGCACTTTGCCCATTAACTAAGAACTGCATATCAACATCCGAAGATGTCACTAATCTCACTCATTATGCTCCTCCTTGGTAAATTGTTGCCTAGTTCTTTTTATATTATTTATTTAACAATTTTTTTAGCAATTTTTTTGTATAATTTTTTTTACAAGTTTCATAATTGAATTTAATTATTAATGTGGATTTTAATCTCTATTAATTGGAAATGGTAATGAAACAATACCACGTTATGAATATAAAACACGTGAAATTAAAGTAGTGAAACGTTCAATAGATTTGGGCATTGAGGCAGTGACTTCTAGGGATTTTATAAATGCTTTTCACGTGAGATTTTGTATCCCGATATAGAAGCATTAAATTTACTAGTATTCAATTTTCTTATGTGTTTAATTTTCTGTAATAAATTTAATGTAATTATTAATGATCACTGTGGCTAATAGACAAGAATTAAGAAATATTATTTTTGCATTAAAGTTGTTAACAATATATTTTTTTTTACAAAATTATACTTCATTAATTAAAAAAGAAAAATAGTTCAAGTAATGTCCTGCTTAAAATATTGTCGACAATATAAATATATTTTTTTAATAAAATTATTTTTCATTAGCATAAATATTAATTATACATCTTGTAATTTGGCAAAAGTCTTATTGAAAAAGTATGAAAATTTTACAGAGGAGTTTTATTCGAAGGGCTGAAGGTAATAATAAAATATCAAAATGAGTTAATCTGAATGGACCAACTCTCTCAGCTCACAAAAACATAGGGTTTGTTACGCCTAAAATTTAATTATGAATCTTAAAGAAAAAAAAAGTATACAATATAAATGAAGCTGAAATTTTTCAATTTAAAAGTAATTAAGTGTTTTCAAATAAATAAAAGTTCATTTGTAAATTCTTGAAATTACTTAGGGTAATAAAATATTTACAAAGTTTAAAACAACTTTCAAGTAAGACTTATTAAAGAACTCTAATTTAGATTCAATATGTGATATGACTCTCACTGGTGATATAAAAGGACTGGTGAGCATTCTCAACACTCCTCAAACTTTTAATGTCTATTTGTTAACTGGAAAACATCACTCTCAACTTAGTAAACATAAAACTCAGTAATATAGATTTAATAAAAATAATTACAAATGTTTTTCAACCATGTTAGTGTGTTAAGTATGAAAAATATCGATAAATTATACCTCAATTTAATAAAATATTATTTCTCTAGCCTTAAATTATTTAAACAATTTAAACCATTAGACATAAGTAATCTAACGACTTAAATTTTACATAACAAGTAAGTTATAAAAACTACATTGATTTCACCTAATGTCTTCTACTTAAATAATCTCTTTTGGTAGAATTTGAGATATTAAATCGGTAAGTGGTATCCCACTTACCACTCACTCTCGTCGTATATAGATAGAGAGTTCATGTAGATGAAAGACCCTATATATATATATATATATATATATATATATATATATATATATATATATATAATCTTCATTCATACAATTGAACATGCGATTAATATATCAAACTTTCATAAAAGAGTTGTTATATTTAAACTTTCAAATGCAACTAAATTCACTCGAAAATGATCTATATAACTCAAGTTATAGTATTCTAAAGTTAACAACATTACATAATAATCTCATAACAGATCAGTTGTGTTCACAATACTACTAAGTCATTTCTATATTTATAAAAATTGTAAATCTTAACTTGATAAAACTATTATAGTCATCTTTCAGACCCAACTGATTTCACTCAAATCGATTCTTATTGTTTCAGTTATACCTATTCTACCCTAGCTATGTCATAATCCTTTTTCACATAAAACACTATAATTTTGACAATTTAAATAAAATAGCAAACGATGTCCAATTTGATTAAATAGTAACATTTTGAAAAGCTTAAGATATCTAATTTATAAATATAATTTTTATTATGTATAATAGGCATTCAATTAATACAATTGAATAAAATAAGGTATATAGGTGTAAAAGTGGAACAACATATTAGTGAAACCAGTGTCTATTTCTAGGGTAATTAATTAAGTCTAGCTTCTAATGAAACAAAAATCAGCTCAAAACACTATATATGGAGAAAGTTATGAACTAAATACCAAAGGTATACCTATAAATGTTTAGAGACAACATAATACTATTTTCATTTCAAACTTTATATTCTCAAGTTCATATGCTCAACTAAGTTAAATACATTCAAAATTAAGCATAAATCAATTAATTATCTATACTAAATAATTATCGTCTCACCACCAATTCAACCACAACACTCTACATTGATAATAAAATAATAACTCTTCATAGTAATTAATGCAAACACCTAACATGTATTATGAATAATCAATGATATTAAATCAAATATGATTATCTCAATACCCAAACATACAAATCATGATCTCTAAGCACACCTAAGAGAAGTCTTACTTTCTATGTTACCTTATAGATGTAGAAGAGTTGTGTCTTTTTCTAAAGTTGAGTTTCAATCCTATTCATTGATAATAATCCTCACTTGGCTTCCATCTTCAATCTTCATTTTGTTTCTTCAAGAGTGAAACCTAATCATCTTTCTTTCTATCTTTCTCTCCCCATTTGTGTTCAATATTGTCCTAAGAAGAATATATTGTAAGGGAATGATGCGGGTAAGTTTAGAAGTAGAATATGCAATGGAGAGTTGTGGTGTTTTCTCTATTCTTTTTCTTATTTTTCTTCTTTCTTTTTTTTCTTCTTCATTTTCCCTCTTCTTTTACGTTCGGCACTCTCTCCATGGTTCTTTCTATCATTCATTCATTCTTCTTTTTTTTTTCTTTTTTTCTAACATTTGGGTTTTAAGTAAGAGGAATATGATGGAAATTGTTAATCACATCCCTCTAAATCCTTACTAATGATAAATTATGTTCGATTACAACATGAGCTACTAAAAGTTGAACTTGAGATTTCTTTTAGATTTATTTTTAATTCATTCTCCAACTACAACAAACACACTAGTATGAATTTTCTAAACTAAACTTCACTTGAATAACTAACAATCATTTATGATTAAATAAGATCTAAAAAATTAGCATAAATATATGAATTACGACAATAAAAATATAAATAATATAATTATTAGTAAAATAATAAAAATAAAATATACAATGTTTGAGATGTTACATAAACAATAAAAAAATATTTCTGAAATACTATTTAATCTAAATATATATATTCTTTTTATTTATATTTTATCACAGACGAATATTCTGAAAATTTAGATAAAAATAAGACAAATATTTTTTTATTAATTAAACGTTTTTTTGATACTGTTAATTAAGTTTTATATATATATAATGTGACATGATTTGATGGATTTTGTGAATGAAATACATTTGATGCATGTGTGAAAAAATTACAATAATATGTACCAATTTAATTATAGAACGTTACGGTGGGTTCAATAACGTAATTATACAATAATGCATGTGTAACCTTAATTTTTACATTGTAAAATACCGACCATAACGATAGTTATTCAATTTGATACGAAGGTGATATTGTCGGTAAAATACAAATGTTATACAGTGTAAAATACCGACCTTAATTATATAACGTTAAAGTAATGTGATATTGATAAGATTTTTATTTACACTCTGTATAAAATATTTTATACTCTCACAATAACTTATGTCTATTATTGTAAAATTGATTATTAGATAATCAAACAGTTTTAAATAATGATTGTGAAAATTTCGTTATATGGCGTATATAAATTAAATTTAAATAAAAATAGTTTTCAATTATAAAAATGAAGTTTATAACTGATTCTACAGGAACTACAACCCTGAAGGTAGAAAAGATCGTGTAAGCAGAGAAGAAGCAATGGAGGAACTAATAGATGTGGTAATTTCAATAAAAAAATTAACCATGAATGTAATTTTCATCTAAAGTATTTCTCAGCAATAATTTTCACAATTTCAACATCATGATACTATGTTAGATTTTAATGTCAGATATATCTATTGCCTTATTTTATAATTGGTTTGTATAAACAATTTTCTTCATGAATTTTCAAAGCATTGAAGTTTAAGAAAATTCAATTTTGTTTGAATTTTACAGATTGAATCAACAATACCACCGGAAAATTTTACACCGCGGATTGTAGATAGGACAGAAGACTATCTTAGAGTGGAGTACCAAAGTCCAATTTTTGGGGTATGTGTGTAATTTCAAACTACATACTATATTTTTTTTATATATTTTATTTTAGATTAATATTTGTTGGCAAACAATCTTTAATATTTTTTTTTTAACTTTTGATAAGCAGTTAGTAGATGATGTTGAGTTTTGGTTTCCACAAGACAAGGATTCCATTGTTGAGTATCGATCAGCATCAAGGGTGGGGAACTTTGATTTTGATGTGAATAGAAGACGAATCAAGGTACAATTTCATTAATAATGTTTTTTTTATTTGTATATTTGATGTCTATATGAAAACCGTGGTCTAAAATTAGTGTCAACCATAGCCTATTGATATGATTTAGACCAAGTTTTTAGGCCACGGTCCACATGATCCATACTTGAAAATGTGAGGCCAAATTGTTGTCTAATGTTTGGGGAAATGTTTTCTAAAATGTTGTAATAGTTAATGATCGATCAATCTGCAATAAGATCATACTCTTTGTATTTTTATTTTATTAAATGAATTTTTAAATATCTAAAAATACTAATTGTTTAATTAATGACTGTGTGACAGGCAATGCGACTAGAGTTGGAAAAGAAAGGATGGGCATCTCAAGATTCAATATGAGAAAAACACTCCAATTAGCTATGAAAATTGTTTGTCCTTATCATTCACTCATTTATTTGTTTGCTATGTAAATTGGAATGCATGGTTTTTACCATGTACTATATTATTAGATTCAAAATAAGTAACAATCAATAGAAATTGTGGGTAATCTAATCCACAATCAATAGAAATTTGCAATTTTATAATTGTCTTTTATGGAATTATAAGATCAAGCTTTTATCTCTATGTTAACATCTTATAGTTAACTCAAAACCTCACTTCACTACTAAACAAAAATTTGTAATTGTCATGGATCGAGTTCATCACAATTATCAAGTTTTGGGTTTAAATTGATTTAAATTTATTACATTTTATTACACCTTTGTTTATGTTAGTGAAAAAAGTTAGTATGTATTTTATTTTATAAAATAATTTAATTTAATTTTGACAAATAAAAAATTATAGCACCAAAAGAAAAAGTTGTGCGTTCGAATAAAATAACTTTTTTGTAGGTAGAAGAGTAAACTGAATACAATTATATTTTTTGTTCCATATAAACTAATCCTTCCAGGTATAAGAAAATTGAAATTAAGTTCAAACAATTGATAAATGAAAAATTGTCCTATTATAGATGAATCCTAATACTTTTCTCAATTTGAAAGAAATATTTTTTAAATGCTTCCTCCATCAATGAGCCTACAACTAGTTCTTGTGTTATTAGTTCTTTTATTTATTTTTCTTCCGTGTTGATATTCAAACAGAATTTTGATCGAAAATTTAATAAAATGTCATTTTTTTTAAGTCACACCACACTATTTATGATCTTAGACTTCAAGAACACTTGTTGCATCATGAAATCTTGATACATAATGTGGCTTAAATAAACACACACAAAATGACACTTCATCAAATTTTGGACCAAAATTTTGTTTAGAAGAAATAAAATGAAGGGACTACTTTCGTGATTCAATTAAAATAAAAGACAAAATGTAATTAAACTTATTTATAAGTTATTTTAGTTAAATGTGATAAAACATACAATTGTGGTGTTAACAATTACTTCAACCATAAACGAGGATGCACATTTTTATGTCCATACCTTTTCTCTTGTGGTGCCTTGGGGTGATTTTATTTGGTGAAGCTTCTCCATAACAAAATCTCTACGGTTTAAAGTCTTACTAGGTGTGAATGTGTTATGGCCTTGGTTTGTAGCTTGTAAAAATGAGGCTTCAGATAGTGTCATTCATTTCTTTTTCAATTGTTTGTTTGTTTCTAGAATGCAAGATTTGTTGGCTTTTACTTTCTAATGTAATTTAAATACCTTTTTTATTCATTTCATCCATGATAAAAAAAGCTATTTTCAAGGTATTTGCAGAATGGTTGAGTGTGTTGTTTATTTGGCTGAATCTTATTCTAGAGGTAATGTCTTCCTCTAATAATAATTCGTCATATCAACAAAACATTCAATTATTGTATTTGTTTTAAAAATATTTGGAGGAGTAATAAGTAGTCTCAAACATGTTTTTTAATACACTCTTTTTTTTATTAATTAAAATTTAATAAATCTTATTAAATTATATAGATCTCAAATTTATATTGTAAATTATTGAGACACTTAGATTTTAACCAAAGTATGTGAAAACGGTATTTGTTAGCATTATTGAAGCAATTAATATATTGTAGCAATTGAATAGTTTTAAAGAAAGGAATAAAGAAGGCACATGTTAAGAAAAAAAATAGAAATTTAGAGTGAAAAATTTTCAGTTTTCTTATCAAGTACCATTAAAAAAGACAGTAAATAATGGCATTATCTTTGAGCGGAATATGATCTCATGGGTGTAGATTTTATTTATAAAAATAAATATAGAATTGAGGTAAAATAATTAAAAAAAGAAAAAGTAAATTAAAAATTGATTTGGGAGTCCCGAAAAGAAGGAACGTGGTTTAGGAGGAGAAGAGAGGCATGCAGTGGTGGTGGGCGTGATGGCGGAAGTGTTTTATTGGATATTATCCTTTGTTCTAATTCTAACCCTTCTTTGTCTTCTCGGTTACCAGGTATCATTGCACTTACAACAATCATTAATATACCATTCTTTTTTTTTTTACAATTCTATTCATTCATCATACCCTTTCTTCTTTTTTCTGGATCAAAATTATTATTTAACCTGACCAACGGCATCATAATTCAAATTCTCCTTCAATTTTAACAAATCAATTTTTTCTGCTTGTTTTTATCACATTCAATTTTGTAGCCCCTTTTGTTATTATATAGTTTTTATAACAATTTTCGGGAAGGAAGCATTTGTATTATTAAGTGCTGCATTGGTCTCAATTCGCCATTTCAATTGGATATTTACAATTCTGTAATCTCATCATTATCATTCCTATCATCTAGATACGATCATGACACATAGTCATGAACATTGGTATCTCAATCTGCTACTTGTAAAAAAAAACTAACTTGTATCATAGTATCATAGTATCTCAATCTGCTACTTGTATCATAGTATCATAGTATCTCAATCTGCTACTTGTACCATTAGTAAATCATGCCTACAAAAGTACCCTTCAATTGTGTTGGTTTAAGGAAGTTTTAAAAGAGGCTATTACAAGTAGCAGATTGAGATACTATGATACACTGCTAGTTTTTGTTTTTTTTATTTTCAAGAATAAATTCATCGTCGGCCATCTATAAGTGCAAAGAGCAAAGTTGCTGCTTTTTATTTTAGAATAAAATTTGACATCGTTGGAAATTCTTAATTGCAGCTTATATTGTTGGTGGATTTGGAGTTTGATTATATAAATCCATATGATTCAACATCTCGGGTAAACCAGGTTATCTTGCCTGAGTTTTTAATGCAAGGAATCTTCTGCTTTATCAATCTTATAGCAGGACATTGGTTTATATTCTTGATATCTCTCCCTTGCCTCTACTTCAATGTGAGATTGTAAGTTTTTTCTGTTAACCTTCTTAAAAATGTTCTTGTTCTATCAATTCATTCATGTCAAACTGATGTATCTGTATAAGGCAGAATAAAATTAAAGGAGCAAATTTTATTTCACATCTTTGGATGTCATAACTATATAGTTTGGTAAAAAATACTAAATAATTCTTCTTAAATTCTTTCACATTAATCTATTTTATTGCAAACAAAATGGCTTTCAAGTCCACTTATCATAACTGGATACTCTTTAATATGATTGTGAAATTGGTAATTACAAAGCATTAAGCATTGTTTCAGTAGGCTTCTTAACGTTCTTGATGCAAAACTTATAGATTGGAATGGGAATATTTGCTGATATTTTGGGAAGCAAAGTTTTTGAGTTTTAGGAGATATTTGGTGGCTTACAAATTACAATGACTAAAGTCAGAGATTAAAGGGTTCAAATGATTTAAGAAGGGTTTTGTATAGACTCTAGGGCTGTTGCTACTTGCAAAATTAAAGAAGAATGTAATTTAAGTGGTTGTTCGAATGGTCTCCAACACTGTGATTTGAGGGATTACCGTAATCATGATTCATAGGTTTGAAGCCTAACTCAACCTCATAAAACCAACGTGTAGGATGAGGATTGTGTAGGCTTTATAAGCTCTATTTAAGCTAGATCTCTTGCCAATATGGGACTTGGAATTTTCCCAATGCACTTCCTCAAGCCTAAGGTTGTGTTGTTGGGTCTAATGGGTGGATAATACGAGTGGCCTGTTAATGGATTTATGATAGACTTTCATACCATATTATGTTTCATTCCTAAAAAATCAGGTTGTGAGGTGACAATTTGATAAACTCTTTTTAAGGCTTATCTCTGTCCAATGTTAGACTTTGGTTTTTTAGAATAATGATGCCCCGCAAACACTTCTGAGACATATTTTGGTATGAGTTTAATAACAAAATGCTACATTATAAATATTCTTTGCATAACTCTTAATTTATTGATCATCTTGCCATATCACAATATTTCATAAAACACATCTACATCGTGGAAAGAGAGTGAAATATGATTGAACGTCTATGTAAACCTATTTACATTCTTTGTCGTTGTTATTGTATCAAAATTTAAGTTGCATAGTTGAATGTTGAAAATGAACATATGTTAAGAGTTTGAATTGAAACACTTTGGAGGTTGATTTTTAACTCTTCTGTCAAGAGGTTTTATTTCTTATGCGAATCATTGGCTGTATAGTCATCCTAATAATATCCTAAGCATACAATTAAAATTCAAATGGTCCAAAAAATCAGATTGCTTCAAACATTAATTGAATCCAAATAGCGTATATGAGATAATTAATGGAATATAGAAAACATTCAGAATCAGATTGCTTCAAACATCTAGAAACTGTCTATTTACAAATTAACAAAATCGTGAGATAATTAATGGAATCTAGAAAACATCATCAATGGCAATGTCAAACAAAAAGTTCTCTGTTCAAAATATGAGCTCTTATTACCTATGTACATTACTTTTCGCGCATTATTACTACACCTCATTTGACTTGGAGACTAATATCAGGTACATTAAAAGAGAACACTTTGCCGATGTTACCGAAATCTACAACAAGCTGAATTGGGAGAAAAAGAAACGCTTGTTCAAAGTTGGACACCTTATTGTGATATTTGTCCTTTCTATATTGAGGTATTGTGATTAAAACTGCATTCTTTTTTGAACAAACCTTCATTATTTCAAACAAAAAGTTGGTGACTGTTTTCTCATTTGAATATATTTTAGCTTGGTATGGTCCCTCACCGACGAAGTGCATTAATCGGTAGCTTCCTTCTTAGCCTGCAGTAAGTTTCCAATACCTTGTTTTTGAAGTTTGTATTTTGTTGTGTTATTCTCTCTATAGCACCGACGCCTCTAATTGATGGCGTGTCCCAGTGTTTGACACTGACATGACACCAATATTTTGATTACATTCCATTAATTCATTTTCTCAAATTATTATCAGTATTGTGTTTGTGTCTGTCAATATACTAGCTAATCAAATTCGTCCAAATAACAAAAAAAACTATACAGGCTGAGGCATTCAATTTCAATTTTTTGCGGGATAATCCATCTTTTCAACTGAAATCCATGGGCAAGAACTGTGGTTAGAGTCATCAACGACGACCCGTGCTTTTTACAGAGGGATATGTGACAATCAGTGTTGACGCTAAGCCAAGAATTAGAGAAAATGAAGCTTGAGAAGGTGTGATACATACTCAAGGTGAAGTTTTAGATTTTTCTTCAGTTAGAGTGTTTTAGACATGAAGAAAAAAAAAGTATGTTTAGATGATAATCATTTAGGTACAAACATGTTGCTTTTCTGCGATATATGCATATTTTTACTGTGTTACTTGCTTCCTTGAAAAATTCTAGAAACAATTGCTAGAAACACTCTTCAACTAGTTTATAGCTTATTTGGTAAATGAAATCTGTAAATGTTATATTTAGATTAATTTATACGGTAAAATCCTCTTAAACTCAAATTAATCAATGGATTATCAGGCAGTGTAAATTTACTCTTTTTTTTTTTTTGCTACATATAAATGTTAAGTAATTTCTGTTGGGTTTTGTACCCAATAAAATTATTACGTGCAGTATAAGTTATTTCAATAATCTGAAAAAAATATGATTAAAATATTTTCATATGAATTGCAAGTTATTTTTTTTAAGCTATTGTGAGGAGTTTATTGAAATAAATTGCAAATAATTTGTGAATATGTATAAGCTCTTGCAAATATTAAAAAGTTTTTGTAATTGAAATAAGTTGGTCCATTGACAAGGATTCAGCTTCTATCTTACAAGGACGTGTGTCATTTGAATCTTATTAATTACGTGAGAATCTTTAGTGGATAATAATAATATGCAAGTATTATCTCCTATAAAAGCTCGTCTGGTATTATTTTTTCTGACTCTGCTGACTTTTCAAGAATCAATTTACCTAAACTCTTATTAAAAAATATTACCTTTTGTCTCAATTCTAAGAAAATTTTAGAAGATTTTTTTATCTCATATATAAAAAAAATGTTGTGATTTTTTAAATATATTTATTATTTAAATGATTTTTTTTATCTTTAATTAATGTTTGTCTTTGAAATATTAATGTATGTTTAATGTTTCACATTTTTTTATGACGGATATATTTGTAAAAATATTTAAAATAATAGTAATAAATAAGTTCATTAGTATTAATATTTTTTTTGTTTCTTTTTAATAATTGGGATCAAAAGAAGTAATTGTAAACAATTTGTGTTCTATTAACCGGGATAGTAATTTACCCCTTTAGAAATGTAATATAAACAAAAATAATAATAATTAAACAAAAATAATAATAATTAAAAATCAATATTAGATAGATTAACTTTTATTTTTATTTTTTCTTCTATTTAATTCCAGGCAGTAACATGCAAGTGGAGACCTAAGCATAATAAATCTATGTTTTATTATTATTATTAGATTATATTATATAGTGCTGCTGATTTGGGAGACCAAAGTGCCTAAGAGACTAGGGTGGCTAACATGATTCCTTCGTGCCTAACAAACATGGAGGAAAAAGTCATCTTTTATTCAATGCTTTTAAGGCATGATGATACAGCGTTTTTATTCCAATACTCATGCTTTTACTTTTTGTCAAATTGTTCATCTCCAACAATCAGCAGTTTTTACGTTTTTTTTTTTCTTTCTAATTTTGTAGTCGAAACAAAAACTATAAGAACAAAAACCTAAAGAACCGCATATACCGGTTGGCGTGCTTTGTCTTTTTTTCCTCTCGTACTACCTTACCTCCCAGTTTTAAATGTTAAAAAAGTAAATAAATAAAATAAATATGTTTAATTTTCAAATTAAATATATTTTTTATCAAATCTCCTCTTATATTCAAGAAAAAGAAAATAATTTCTAAGACTCATCCAAGTGATTTTTCGTTCTTCAAAGTAAGAACAGATCAAAAAATTCATTGAACATATGGCAAAATATGATTAATAACTAATTTTGAGAAACATTTTTACGATTTATGTATCTAATTATAAGTAACCATTAGAAAAATTATATTCTTAAATAATAATATTTCGTCAAAATTAGAAAAATAAAAAGGCAAATTAATTTTTATATATAATAATATTTTAAGAGCGTTATAGTGCTTATATTAAATTCACTATTTACTTTTATAATATTATATGTGAAAAACCAATATGCTTATAAAAAACGTCGGAGAGAATAATTATTTGTCTTCAATTATGTTGTTTTTTATATTTGTTTGCTTTTTTAATTTATTTTTAATTTTCAATTAAGTGGTTCAATAACACTTAATCAATCTATTTTAAATATTGTCATATTATTTTAATTAATGTCACCAATGTCGAGTCATTTAAAATTGTATCACATTTTAAAAATTTATTAATATTTAAACACATGTTTTCTTTATTCTTTATGATTCATTTTTTATTTTCTTTTAAATTAAATTATGTAAACCCACATGTAATAAAAGGCACGAGGAAGAGAGGGAGGGTTCAGAGCTCCCAGTTGCCACTCCATAAATCTATCACTGCCCCAATGTAGCTTTCACGTTCAACTGAATTTGATGTAAGAGTGAAAATAGGTTGAACTAGATTAACCTTTCTATAACATATTAATTAATATAATATATTAAAATACTTTTATATATATAATATTAATTTTGTTACGTCATATGTTGTATTTTTAAAATTTATTTATGTTTTATTCTTTGTTCTATTAATTATTATTTTATTTTTTAAAAAATTAATAATGAAAAATATAATTCTTATTATAAATTGATTTAATTTTTTTTAATTTATTGTACATAAATAAACTACAATATTTTAATTATATTTTAATTATATTTTAATTATATTTTAATTATATTTTAATTATATTTTAATTATATTTTAATTATATTTTAATTATTAAAATATAGAAACTATAAATTATCACAAAATATATAAAAACATAATCATCACATATTAAAAGTCA
>JBBPBT010000941.1:157202-171075 GCA_037974875.1 Cicer bijugum | reverse complement strand
TAATCTCATATTTATTTTATTTTGTCTTTACTTAACTCACACTTATCTAAATAAGATTAAAAAAAACAAATTATAATTTAAAATTTAATCTATCAAATATTAAAATCAAGTAAAGAATTCATCAAAACTTATTTAACTCGTTATTTATATATCTATATCAAAATACTCCTCTTATTATTAATAATAAATTAAAATTAAAGTATACTTAATCTAAATTTTAAACTAAATACAACTTAACTTTTGCATATACAAGTATCCATGTTACTATTTACCAATAAAAAAAAGTATGATACATTTATTTACTTTTATTTCAACTTAGGTATACACAATGATTACATGATTTGTCGCATAAAGAAATATGCATTTTTTTAATATAGGGGATGTTCCCCAACCAAACGATTGAAATATACAGTCAGCCGATTATGCTTTGACATGAGAAACCACTTTATGCCATAAGAAATCCAGAATTATTGTTGCGTCGTACCTCTCTTATCACTAATTACTCACACTTGATACGATAATTATATTAAAGTAAGAGCAGTTATAAATTGATTAGACGCCACATCATTAGTGTTGAACGTATTTTTTTCATTCGATGTGAGAGATTTTTATTCCCAATAGATTTATTTTTTTCAAAAGCAAAATGATTTTCATTAAAAGTGGCACAAGATATGTCCACAAACAAGAGCACAGAATAGATTTGCAGGATAGCAAATTAATCTTCACAAAAAAAATTATTAAAAATTCTTTCAATATGTTTCTTTTTCTAGTAAAAACATTCATTTTTAATATGTTAAAATAACCACTCAATCTTTTATATGAATAAATCATATATTTATATGTCAACTATTCAAAGTTGTTATACATCATAAATTATATAATCACTCACTCTTCATAAATTCTATT
Organism: Cicer bijugum; assembly: GCA_037974875.1. NCBI lineage: Eukaryota > Viridiplantae > Streptophyta > Magnoliopsida > Fabales > Fabaceae > Cicer > Cicer bijugum. The sequence goes on along the minus strand of JBBPBT010000941.1, from coordinate 170,169 downwards.
TTTTATCATTCATATATTTAAATACAATTCATTTTCATTACCTAATCTATAAATGCATGTTATTATTGCTTTTTAAATTTTTTTGTTATTAAACTTCTATGCTTTCTAAAAAAGTATTTTGAGTCTCACTAATTTTTTTTGTCTTTTAAATTTAATTATATATACTAATTAGTCTTTTACGTCATTCACTTTTTCTCAATCAATTTGTTATCGTTAATCTATCATCAATATATTCTCTTTAATTTTAATTTCTCAATCAATTTGTAACATAAATTTAAAATAATCCATTCATTTATCCTATTTAGAAAGTTGGTAATTGAACTATTGTATATCGTAAACTAACAAACTTATCACAAAACAACACTCAACAATAATATTGAATTGTTTAACATCAATTTTTATCGTATTGCAACGGTCACAATTTGCGTTATCAATTTGCCACACATTATTGCATAAATCTTATATACAATCATGGTTACAATTTAGAAGGACTTGCATTTAACATTCTTCATAATTTTTTCTTGGGATAAAATTTGTCAGTTTAGATTTATTTTATTTGTCTACTCTCATTGTACTCTTCAAAGTCCAATTCTTTGTACAATATCTATCTCTACGTACATTATAAATTATTATTTTGTATTAGTTTGTTTTTTTTCTTCTCAAATCAATGTTTTTTTCTATATTTTGAGATTGCATAATCGTTTATAATTTATGTTAAATTGAAGAAGTAAAATTGATGTTCTATTCAGTTGTAAAAAAAAAAAAAAAGATCAACTATATTGGGTAGCTAACATAGTAATGTTATCTCATTTTTTGAATAGATTATTTTTTATAGTTTTGTACTTTGATTTGATTGCGCTTCTTGCATTTCTTTATTGATAAGTCTACATTTCATGTTTGATAAATTTACATATTTTCTATATGACTACATTGTCTAGTTGTCGTGTAAATGTAGACGTGGTTTAAGTAACTCAATGAATGATTGTCACGGGACTTTGATGATGTAAGAACCACAAAGACATCTCCATTAGATCACAAATACTATAGGGTAATACTCTAAGACAAAAGAAAATTTTATATGTAAATTATTTACTATGTTAAACGTAGTTTAGTCAGTGAGCTAAGAGACAACTAAAGACTTTTAAGCAAACTCGTGATACTAAAATAAATTTACTAATTTATTTTTATGAGTATTAAATTTTATTTTCATTTCATTGTGTATATTTTAATCTAACAAACGAAAACATAAAAAAGATATAATATTATTAAATATATAACAATGCAATTAAGATTTATACAATTAGTACCATCATAGATGCCTTAATTATGATTATGGAACATATTTCATTGTCATAACACAATTTTATTAAATTTTTAATGTTTTCGAGCGTCGATTGTGATTTGCATCTTTATAAATAATTTTCACATTTTAAATTTTTTTATTTTTTAGTAAAATACATTGATAAATAATTAATTATTTCATTTAATTTTAATTTTACAATTTGAAAATAATTGTATATATCTTTGAATTCAATTTTTAGCATACTGATATTTTACGATATATTTATTTAAAAGATAATTTTTCAATCAACATTAACACTTTTAAATTTCAATCCAATTAAAAAAGAAAGATTTAATTTCGTAAATTAATCCTCGCCACGCGCATGTATAAATCTAGTATCATTAATTATAATTGTCCTCGAAAAGAAATAAAACTATTTCAAGCTCCTTAAATTACACTCTAATTTTATTGTGATAGTCTTAGAATACACGACCGTATATAGTAATTGGGGTTGTGAGTTGTGACCACACAATCCATGTTCCCATATTTTTTTGTGCCGTTTGGTTTGTGTTGTTTTTCCACGAGTAATAGGACATGTGAAAATAGAGTTAGGTTAGACTTTTATATTTTGAATTTCTTTTACCTTGAATATTCAGCATGGTAGGAGAACAGCACTAAAAAAATCACCTAAATTTTGTCGAGACACATAATCTGGCATATATGGAGTACCATCGCTTTCACACACAAGACAGGAAAATCACTGACTATTGTGGTCAAAAGTGATAGCTGTTCCTTTGCTTGCATTTAATTGAAGACCGACTATCCCAATTAAATGGTTGAAAAATGAATAGGGTTTAAATATGTTTTTTCTAATTTATTTTTCAACCTTTATAAATATATACTATTTATTACTGTTCGTCTTTGTCTTTTGATTTAGTCTTTAAAGTATTTGTTTAAGTTAGAAAATTGAAATTAATCATATTATATAATATGTATAATATCTAGTTTTAGTCTCTTTAATATTGACTACTGAAAAAACTAATATTATAAAATTTTACAGTTGAAACAAACTAGTAAATACAAAAAATATAAAGTGATATATTTGTAATTAAAAAGACTAAAAACAAAACTAATTTTAGAATAACAAACAAAAAAGTGATATATTTATCGAGAAAAAAAAAATATATCAGTATAACAATTGAGTCTTCCAAGTGATTTTGACACTTAATAAAGAATTAGAAAAATCTTAACCTAAAGACACATTTAGCATTTGCAATGATAAATTTGTAAGAACAGCTTAATGGTAGAACTACAAAGCTCAGATAAGATAAGCTGAACAAATAAAACAAGAATAGCTCAATTCAGCATCCATGTGAACCAAAAGAACTACCCTTATAAATAAGAAGTATTAATTTGATGAAATTTCGCCAAAAAATATGGCTTTAGCTTTGGACAAGTTTCAATCAAAATTAACATATTGCACCAAACGAACAACCATTTAAATTAAAACAAAAGTATTAAGTTGATGAAGTTTCACCAAAATATATGGTTTAACTTTGGACAAGTTTCAACAAAAATTAACATGTGCTTAGTGAAGCACCAAACCAGTACTCATTGAAAGAAAAGAAAAAGAAAAATTAGCTACTGCAAAACAGCGAATTTGTCAGCAACCTATGACTATCTTGTGTTGATTGAACTTCCTTTCCAAACAATCGAATCAAGCATGAGTCTTAGGTAGGACAAAATCAGCTCTCAACTCCTCGATTGAATACTCAAATGATTGAGCAGTCTTTGCAGAAGCCTTAGAAATAAGATTGTCTGGTGTAGCAGCAGTCAACATAGGGAAAGTTAAAGGAGTGGTTGGCACAGGAAGTCCCATATTCTTTGGGGTCTTGTTCTCTTCATCTCCAACAATAAATGGCTTGGAAGGTGGAGGAGTCCCTGTTAGCATTTCGCTTTTTTGCTGCATTGGTTTCTTTACAACACTCTGTATTTTTCTAGGCTCTTGAAAATTTGTTATATTGGCTTTATATAGGACTTTTGAATTAACAGGAGAGAGGGGTTTCCTAGTTAATGGTGACTGAATTCCAATTCCCTTTTCTGCACTTTGTGCAGTCTTCTTCACTGAATGACCAAAAACCTTAGGGGTGCCCTTTCCTGCATAAGTTGCAATTGGCATGCATTTAAGTTTTCAACTTATGAGAAAAATTTAAAGAGATGAGAAGTGAGGAATGAGTTGATTGGCAAAAGCCTTCTTGATTATGTTACCTTTTTTATTAGATTGCTGAATAAGAGTTGTTTGTCTTAGATCCTGAAGCATTGCTCCACCAACAGAAAATTTTCTGGTATTTGTAACTCCTGCTGTTGAACATCTGGAAGCCTTTATCCCACTTTTACATGGGCTGGATTTTGACCCGAAAAGTGTTTCATGCTCTGCCATCAGTTGTGCCTTTTGTCTTTTTTGTTCCTAAAATTTTACAAACATAAAAAAGACAAAAACAATTGAATTATAGACAATGAATTGGAACACAAAAATTTCTTGAAGGGACAATGAATTGGACCTTCTGCTTTTGCTTTTCATTCTCTTTCTCCTGCCTTAAGGCGTTGTAATCTTCAAGCATGGAAAGCAGCCGGGTCTTAACGCATATCCATGAAAACCAAAATGCATGAAAAAGTATGAGGCATAATCCGTAAGACGTTCTCTTTATGTGAAAAATGTAATGCATTGTAAAATAAAATTTAAGAGGCTAAGTCATATGAAATTTGAACAAATGATTTTGTTAAAAATACTCACTCCATCGTATAAAAACTCGAATCCTCTTTCTTTTTCCCATGCTGTGACTTTTGAAATTAATGCCTCAGTCATCCCTGTTTAAATGATATATACAAAATAAAACAAAGGGCAACATGAGGACCAAGCCCACGCAATTCCAATCTTCAACACTGTATAAATTTAACTCCTCTTGGTGCATCTTACTCATTTGTTAAATCACTAGATCAATACTTGAAGAATATCCTAGTTAACAATATGCAGACAAACGCCGCAAGAAATAAGCTAATTTCAACATGTCATGAGTCAACATTTAGTACAAAGCTCGGCTATTGTAAAATCATAACCTTATTATATTAATATATTTGAAGAACTAATTATTATGTGCATGAGGATATTCACCAGGAATTTTGCTTAATAAAACACGGGCCTTCTCAGCACGTTTCAAAGCAAGATGTGCACCTCTTCCGGCATTATATCGATTATCATCCTAAAAATACCCAAATTAATTGAAAATGTAAAGCATGAAAATAACATTAGAAGGAAATGTTCATAATTGTCAATAACAATAGTGCCTCACCCTGTTGTACTCCTCCAGCCAGCTTTCTTCTTGAATAGCAGAAAACCACTTCTCAACCTTTTCAAGGATTTCTTTCCTGCTAAGAGCTTCTTCTTTTGTCTTTGAAATTTGGTAATCAATTTGTTCTAACAGGTGTTCTTGGTTTGCAGATTCTGCAGAAAGATTTTCAAACTGGATGAAGACATATAATGAAGTTCAGGACACATTATGATAAAAATAACAAACTGGTATATATTTGGGAACCAATTTTTTTGATACAATCATATGAATTAGAGAAATTTAATTTCATAACCATATCTCTTTTCTTCTATTAATTTCAATTCATCAAAATCGCTAGACATTGGTTACTTGACATTATACTTAAAACAATTTTTAAAACCAAAAGTGTGAAATCCCATGCAATATAAGAAAAATTATACAACTAAGTATAAATCATCAAAAATTAATGAAAAGTCTTACCAGAGTCTAATGACTCAATTGACTGTCCACTATGAAAAATTGTTTGTGCAGTCAAATGTGTACTTTTGGATATTTCCTCCAACTCCAACTTCTTTTGCTGTACAAGTTCTTTAATTTTGGTTGATTTGACTTGTTCAAGCCTTGTAACTTCTCTCTCAACCTTCAAACAGAAGAACCCAATTAATAATCAGAAATAAATATTGCAAACTACACAAAAATGAAACAACTATTTTCGGCAAAGTAATAAAAACAAACTCACGTAGATGATGTTGTCAATTGACAGCATGTTAGGCTCAGTAAATTCAGATTCCAAAGCAGCAATTTTACTTGTCATGTTGTGAAATTTCTGTTGTTCCTCAAGTGGGGTATCCATCAAATTCCACATCTCTAATAATGAAGTTGTAAAACTTTGAAGCTGATAGAGCATGAAAATTTAGAAAGTCTAGCTGAATAAAGCTGGTTTTTGACAAGTTGAAAAGCATGAGCAAGAATACTGACCTTCTGCATTCTCTGCATTTTAACCTCTCGCAAATTCTGTACCTCAGAAGTCAAACTGTTTAATGCATTGTCACTTACATCTTTTGCAACAGTGGAAGTCATAGTGGGGCAAATCTCACAAATTTTGTCTTTGATATCCAGTCCAAGCACCAAGCACAATGAACTAAGAGTGTCCAGTTGGTCAGATACCTGTTTCAGTCGACTAGCCTGCCACAATTTAAGAGAAAATCTCTGAGCAATTAACAGTTGAAAGTTATTACTATCTTTCTTAGGAAAGTAATTGGTTTGGAAGAAAATAAAATGTAACTTCTAAAACCACCACAAACATTAATTAGTCATACAACATTGCAGAATGCAAAATTCCTGAACACATGAAAAATATTCATTTCTATCTACCACAAGTTCAGGCAACATATAATATAGGAGTAAAGACAAAACACACCTTTTCATTTTGATATTGTAGTAACTGCCTCTTTAATTCTTCTAGTTTTTTAAAAGATAAGTTCTTCTCATCTAGATATGCATGCTCTCCCACACTGCCATGCAGCTCACTGGAAATATTCTGCAACTTATATAAGACTTCCAAAAACTCCATCTTCCTTTCAGTTTTCAACTTGCGCAACTCCTCAAGTTGTGAAACAACACCTTCACGTTCTTTCTTCAAGTTTCCACAAGACTTAGGCTTAAACTAAAAACACACAAATGAAAATTTGTTAATTGAAAAATTTCCTTCTAAGCTCTGACCAAGATAATAACTAAATCATAGACTCAATTCTAGAATGCCTACAAGACTTACATGCAGTGGTTGTTCGCCGATTGCAGTACAGATACCAGCGATTTCTACTTCATAATCAGCAATTTCATGTTGAAGTTGTGCTTTACACAGTTTAGCTTCATCCACTTTTTTCTGATACAACTCCAGACACATCTGTTCTATTTCAAGCAACATTGCATCCTTTTGAGAATCAGATTCTCCAAGTTCATCCCATATTACCTTACATTGAGCACACAAAAACCAAAGCATACAATGTTAGTCCTTTTCCTAAGTTTCTCTAGAAGAATCATAACTGTCAAAGGAACAGAAAATGAACAAAAATAGATTCTTCCCAGCTTAGATAAAAGGGGGCATAAACCTGAAGTTCCTTTAGCAACAAATCACACTTTGTTTCTTGATTAGGAAACTGACTGCTACGTTTGCTGAACATAGGGAAAATTGTGTGCTGGAAGAGGAAAAAAAATCAACAGTATAACAAGGAAATGGGAAACATGTATCCAGTGAAATACAACTATACAAGCTAACATTGAAAATCACAATTAATATCAGATAAGTAGATAGCTTGTAAATATTTTCTCTTTATCATTCTTTAGTTAGTTATAAATTAGTTTTATATTTGTTATAGTTAGTTGCATTTTTTAAGGGATGTTAGTTATTATTCACCTATATATGATCCCTCATTTGTAATCATTTGTTCAATCAATGAATGAAATTATTCAGAAACATGTCATTTTATTCATATTGAAATAATTAAATCTAGGCATAAAAAACTAGTAAAAGGAAAATAACATCACAGAATATTGTAATGAATCTGTTGTGGATAGAATGGAAATATATATAAGATTATTTAAACATTTAATTTTTAGCAAATATGTTCAAGCAAGCATAACTCGTGTGGAAACAGTGATCAATGAATAAAAAAAAAATCATTTTTCTTATCTCACAGCATGTTAATTAATTTATGAATCTAAGGAACAAATAAAAAAAACACACACGTGACTGAATAGAAAAAATAGGAATGAAAAAATACCTGATGAAGAAGCGTGGTTAGTGAAGACGAGGGAAGATGAATTATGAAATTGTTTTTAGGGTTTTTCAAAATTGAAATGGTGTGTGTTGAAGAATGAAGAAAGGGTTTTTGGGTAACGACTCAACGAGTGAAGTGTGAATCGAAATTGGTTTTGGGAGGGAAAAGGAGCGGGAGTAGCCGTTTTCTTCGGATTCATCCAATAGAATGTTGACACGTCATTAACTAATAATGAGTATTCATAACGTCTAATAAATACAAAATTTATTTCATTTCATTTTAGGGGTCAATCATTTGAATTTCAAAATAAGAAAAAAATTAGTATAACATAGGAGCATGATTTAGTTTTAGTTTTAGTATAAATGAGTCGAGTGAATCTCCTATTTTAATATGTATTGAATAATTACAAAAATTTAATTTGAAAATAATTTAGTCTTTTTGCTTTAGACCATTTAGTTTATTTTTAAAAATGGATCAAAGCATTATGAAAATTTTTAAGAAAGAAAAAAAAGTTAAATTAATGGTTTTTTCCTTTAAAAAACAAATAAAAACTTAGGTCTTGTTAAACTTATTGTGCACTAGTGTTTCCATCATCTATTGTGGTATTATGTATTATATACACTTCATAGTTTGGGAGGTTTAATTTTGTTATTTCACAATTTTTAAGTAAAAATAATTTTTTTTAAAGAAAAAAAATATGGTTGGCCTGACCTATTAGCTCTTACACTTTAGAGCGATTGGATCGGCCATAAATATCAATAACTATTGTATATATTTTTTTTCATCATATAAACTTTGAACAAGATGTTCAGAATTTAAACACAAAATAAAATATTCAATTTAATAATATTATTATTATTATTATCAATTAAATTAGAATTTACAAACAACTATTTTGCTTTTATAGATATCAAATGCACGAGCCTTGAACAAGTATTTTGCTTCAATAAAAAAAACATATTCGCCTAAATATCACTACGCCAAAAATGACATTTTATAGCGCGTTTTTTATAGCGCTTATTAAATACAAGTGTTGTTGTATGATATTTTAAAAATAACAGAGGATACAACAACGCTTTCTTGATAAGCGCTGTAAAAGACTTGCGCTTTCACATAATTAAAGGACATATTAGAGCACTTTTTGGAAAAGCGCTGTAAAAAACTTTTAAAAAATAAAATAAAGAGGTCTTTTACATTGCTTTTGTAATAGACTTTTAGAAAATAAAATAAAGAGGTATTTTACAGCGCTTTTGGACAAGCGTTTTAAAAGGCCTGTAAAAAAGCGCTGTAATAGACTTTTAAAAAATAAAATAAGGAGGTTTTTTACAACGCTATTTCAAAAAAGCGTTCTAATAGGGTTTTATATATAACAGTAAATCTATCAAAGACTTGCACTTTCAAATAATTAAAGGATCTATTAGAGCGCTTTTTGGAAAAGTGCTGTAAAAGGCTTTTAAAAAATAAAATAAAGAGATCTTTTACAGCGCTTTTGAACAGACACTTTAAAAGACTTCTAAAAGAGCGCTTTAATAGGCTTTTGAAAAATAAAATAAGGAGGTATTTTACAACGCTCTTTAAAAAAATGATGTAATAGGCTTTTAAAAAATAAAATAAGGAGGTCTTTTACAGCGCTCTTTAAAAAAAGCGTTGTAATAGACTTATAAAAAATAAAATAAGGATGTCTTTTACATCGTTCTTTAAAAAAAACGTTGTAATAGGCTTTTAAAAAATAAAATAAGGAAGTCTTTTACAGCGCTCTTTAAAAAAGCGTTGTAATAGAATTTTATATATAACAGTAAACCGCTTCAGTTTCCTCTTCATTACATAAAATTCACTACACTTTAGTGTCATTCTCCTCTTCATTATCTTTCTCATTGCGAACCCTACTCTCCCTCCCTACGAACTATATTGTTAATCATCTCCATTGTAAACCATATATATAATATGTTTGTTAATGCTAATAATCACATTTATTTGATAGTGCTTTATAAGTTTTCCGAGCTCAAAGGGGTGCTATAGTGTCGAAGCAAAAGTCAAATAAATCAAATGGATTCCAATAAAGGTTTGAAATATATGCCTTTAAAATTTCATTAACAATCAATACACAAATTTTATTGACTTATATGTTTTATTTTATAGTGTCATCGTCAAACTAACAACATAGACTACATATACTATATATTGCGATTCATGAAGGAGATTGTTGATATAATCTCATAAATAGATCTAACTGAAATAAAGGAATGCATATATTACAACATTTTTTTTAAAAAGCGCTGTAAAACTAGTACAACAAGCAGCGCGTTTTTAGAAGATATTTACAACGCTTTATTTTAAAGAGCGATGTTGTATCGTTTTACAGCGCTAGATACTACAACGTTTAATTTTTTGAAAAAAGTGCTATAAATAACTTTAAAAAAACGCTGTAAAATATTATTTTCGCGTAGTGAATGAAACATATTGGGCTAAATTGTTGGTCTCAATATAAAAATAAAAAATATTCATCTTAATATTGGGCTAAATTGTAAAGTTGGGTCAAATCAATATATATTTGTATTGGTGATTGTTCATTAGATTTTAGTTTTCGATAACATTAAGAATTTCATTTTTCAATTTCAAATTTTGGAATGAGAAAACACCAAAATGTATTAAAAAAAATGTATTAATAAGTAGTATATTAAAAAAAAAATGTATTTCATATCCACCGTATTATACCCATATTATCATATTATACTTAAACTATCTATTTTATCATTTTCTTTTTTAAAAAAAAAAAAATTACGTGTACTTCACCAAATTTAATTTTGTGTTTCAGAAAATTAAAACAAAGTTTTTGTTTCTAAAAACTTAATTTAAACTTAATTCCACAGAAGTAATTAATTTAAGTTTTATAAAACCAAACGTGTTTTAAAAAACTTAAGCTTTGAACTTTTAAAAAACAAAAAAGTTAGATTGGAGTTATAATATGGTAGATATAGAGTAAAATTTTCCGCATATTTTGTGATCCAATACTAGGCAGGAGATGCCAAATAGTCCAAAACCAAAAAAAATGGTTCAGTTTTGGATTTCAAATTAAGGAGTCTTCTCTAACGACAAATTTGACAATTCTAATTAACAAATAATTCACCACCTATTCTATAGTTGTGCACCATAATATTAATTTAAGCTAAGAAAAATTAATCCAAATTACATTTTGGTTGACCATTAATATAATATAACCACCAAAAGTATTTTTTAAACATTGACTAACAAGAAGGTACAATAAGATAAAGTCCTAGTGAGAATTAATGGTTTGAATCTCAAAAACTCCATGCATGAAAAGCTAAAACTATCGAGCCAAAACTTGTTGGTCATGGAGTTGTTGATGATGGATTGAGCAAGTTGGTTATATCAAAAGGTGTTGGATGATGATGATCAAAGTGCATGGACATGTAATCATTAATTTCATTGTTTGATGACACATGATGATGAAGAGGTTGTGCATGTTGATTTGGGGATAATGAAGAGGTTTGAGGGTGTTGATATTGAGGATCTATAGAGATGCGTTTCAATATGGAAAGACGAGCTTGTGCATGTGCTAACTCTGCTTGCAACTTCACAACCTGTATACAAATATATTATTTTACATATATTACTTACACTAGTGATCTAAAATTTTAATTGTCACTATTATTTTTATATTATATATTTCTATACTTTTCTTTAATATTTAGTGACTTGAGCTTTTATCAAGAATAGTATTATGATGTGATTCATTGAGAAACCAGATTTCCACAATAATCACATGATATTCAAAGATCAAATTTCATGGTAACTTAATTTAATCATCTAGCTATAGATATTTTGATAAATTAATTTTATTATATTTATAAGAAAAAAAACATAAGGTAATGGCTAGCCAGACAAAGAGTATATGATTGATCGATCATGCATTGATTATATTAGAGCTTTGAATTAGTGTATTGTATTGTATGTGTTGTGTTCCATATAAAACCTAACCAAAGCTGACACACATGTCAAACCAAACAGAACATACTCCAAACTACATACGTCCAACTTCAATGCATAATAGATAACAGTCATTTTTGTCATACGACTACTCTTAAATAAAAGTACACATTCTACAACATTTTCCTTTAGAAAATTATCAATACACATTCTTAGAACTCTTTTATAGAATAAGAGAGATGAAAATAAAAAAGTAATATAATAGATGTGATATATTGGTAATGTGATTGATTGAGAAAAAAAATCAAATGTTGAATAGACCTATAAAAATTAGAGATATATATGTATAACTACTTATTTATTTTATTTTCAAACCTTTAATTAATTTTGCAATAAACATGAGTGGTCTTTCCTTTCTCAATTCTTATTCTCTCATATCTAAAAGAAAATTATAATCAATACTTTTATTTGAATTTTTGAGTTTATACCGAGTCGATGCTGTTTTTGACAAAAATCATTGCGTAAAGCATAAACAACACTTCGGTATGCTTTTGTTGAAAGACCGTTCTCATAGTTTACAACAACGGTTTTTTTCTCATATATATGTAACGGTTGGTAAATCGAAAATATTGTAGTGTATGTTGCATATTAAATTAATAACTGAATTTCTTGGCTAGTCTCATTTTCCTTACATAAATTATCAAGATCTTATTATTTTAAGAACACGAAATTAAAAAAAAAAAAACAAAAAAAAAAAACTACGTGATGGATCCAACATTCTCCTTGAAGACGTGATAAATAACCGTATGTGAACTTTGATAAATTTTCCATGAATTTGTCAAAAAATAGAAATACTTTTGATTTAATGTAATATATATGAAAGAATAAAAAAAAATTGAATGATATATATACCTGTTGTTGAAGAGTGAAGATATGAGCAACAGAGCCATAAACAGGGTCAGTAACCCTAGCAAGAGCCTGATAAGAGAGAGCAAAAACAGCATGAAGACGTTTATGAAGTGGAATTTGCATGAGTATCTTAGATGCATTGCTTGCACCAAACACTTTGTGAATAGCAGCAAAATGAGCAGTTCCTTCAACTGATGACTCAAAATAGGGTGCAAATATGCAACTATCTTTCACACACTTTCTTCTCAGAAACTTGCACGCACCACAAGCTCCACTTCTACCACATTCTATTTCCATCTCTCTCTCTCTCTCTCTAAGCTTTTCCCCTCTCATTCAACCAAACTTTGTGGACATCTCTTTTATATATTTCAACACTTATTTTTCCTATACTCTCACCACCACGTTTTCTTTTTATCTTTTTTTTTTTTATCTCATTACAATACTCTATTTACTTCTCTTTATTTTTATTTCTTTCAGAGTGTTTAAGAGATGTTTGTTGCTTTTATTGATAAAAAGGTTTGAATTTAGTAAATCAAAATAACTTAAATATAAAGTGTAAAATTTTAAGGCTAAATGTTTTATATATAGGTATAGATATTTTTAAACATTCAGTTATTTAATTGGATAAATAAAATATTTTTCTATAATAAAATATAAACAAATATGATTTTAAAATATATTTACTTTTAAAAATCATATTTATTTATATTTTATTTTGA
>JBBPBT010000941.1:117216-131299 GCA_037974875.1 Cicer bijugum | reverse complement strand
AAAAATACATTAGAATACACATTTTGTTTATGTCCCTAAGAACAAAACTATATATTTTAAATTGAATATGCTAAATATATGTTCGTATATCTGCATATTAAAGTAAAAGTTCTAATCATATTATATATGAATGACGTAAATGTCACGAAAAAAATATCTTATGTAATTTTTGAATGAATATAAAAGAGGTGTATTAATTTTGGAAATTAAATAAAACGCATTCTTTAAAGAAATCTTAGTTGAGATAAATGAAATTTCTTTAAAAGATAATATCCAAAGTTTAATGTCCCAACAATTAATGCATATAAACAAAAAATGAGTTAATGACATTTTTGATATTTCTAGAAAATATAGTTTATGGTTTATATACTCATTAATTCTTTTAATTATTTTATATATAAAATGTTAATAAAAAATTACGAGACATTAAAAAGATAAATATCTTAAATAAAAATATAAAAATAAATATACTTTAAAAAGTATAATCTTTTTATATATTGACAAAAAGAATTATCTTATATAAATAGGAAGACTATAGAAGACAGTATATAGAAGAAGTAGATTTTGTACATTAGACATATTTTTCAGATTAAACAAAATATACAATGAAAATTGCAGACACAAAATATGAGTGTGTGTGACTTGTAATCCTAAACTAGATCTGCATCTGCATGTAAGGAAGATGAATAATGAATTAAAAATCCAAAAAGTCGTAACTGCCACCCACACAACTATCTCCATTTACGAACACTAAAACGTTTCACTTCACAACAACAAAGTAAAGGGCATTTCAGTCAATCCGTTTTCAAACTTCAACCTTCTCTCGATCGAAAACACACAATGATCACAAAAGCAGTAATCCACTCTCCAACACGCCACGATTAGATCCCCAAAAACCAACTCGTTCTTTTTCACCGAGTCAACTCGCCACCATTAACGAACAACTGTCGAGCTTCACCAACTGGTTCATGCAGCTCATGGTAGCGAGATCTTAGTCAGAGGCAACGTCGTCCACGTTCTCCGGTTCACTAGTCAAGTCTCGTCCCCGACTCGGGAATGGCTTCTTCGGAAGCCGATTCCCGCCTCAGCCATGTCATCGTCCCCGCTCTCGAGAAAATCCTTAAGAACGCATCATGGAGAAAGCATGCTAAACTCGCTCACGAGTGTAAATCAGTAATCGAAAACCTCACATCGCCGCAGAAGCTCCAATCGCCGACTTCAGAAGCTACTGCATCCGACGCCGGTGAGCCAGAGGCTTCGGTACCTGGACCGCTCCACGACGGCGGTCCTGTCGAGTATACTTTGGCCGATTCAGAATCGGTCCTATCTCCTCTCATCAACGCCGCCGGCTCCGGCGTATTGAAGGTCGCCGATCCCGCCGTCGATGCTATTCAGAAACTCATTGCCCTTGGATACCTCCGGGGTGAGGCGGACGCCGCCGGAGAATGTCCTGAGTCGAAGTTTCTGGCGAGCCTGATCGAATCTGTCTGCAAATGCCATGACCTAGGCGACGACGCCATGGAACTTTTGGTACTGAAGACGCTCTTGTCTGCGGTAACTTCAATTTCGCTTAGAATTCATGGTGATTGCTTGCTTTTGATTGTGAGAACATGTTATGATATTTATCTCGGTAGTAAGAATGTGGTGAATCAAACAACGGCTAAGGCATCGTTGATTCAGATGTTGGTGATTGTGTTTAGAAGAATGGAGGCAGATTCGTCCACTGTTCCAATTCAGCCTATTGTCGTGGCTGAATTGATGGATCCAGTGGAAAAATCTGATGTTGATAGTTCCATGACACAGTTCGTGCAGGGTTTTATAACCAAAATAATGCTGGATATAGATGGGGTTTTGAATCCCTCGGGGACACCGAGTAAGGCTGCAGCGCTGACTCATGATGGTGCTTTTCAGACCACTGCGACCGTGGAGACCACGAATCCGGCAGATTTGTTGGATTCAACTGATAAGGACATGTTGGATGCTAAGTATTGGGAGATCAGTATGTATAAGACAGCATTGGAGGGGAGGAAAGGGGAGCTGGTGGATGGGGAGGTGATGGAGAGGGATGATGATTTGGAGATTCAGATTGGGAATAAGCTGAGGAGGGATGCTTTTCTGGTGTTCAGGGCACTTTGTAAATTGTCTATGAAGACACCCCCTAAGGAAGCCTCTGCCGATCCCCAGTTGATGAAGGGGAAGATTGTAGCTTTGGAATTGTTGAAAATTTTGTTGGAGAATGCTGGAGCTGTCTTCAGAACTAGCGAAAGGTAGATTTTACCTTCTATGTTGATATACTAACTTATTTTTTAACTCACTTTTCTTTAAAAGAGTTGGCATCTTTTATCAATTAGGTAGGGTAGTGAAGAAGTTTAATTGTGATGATAGATGACTAGCTGTTATTATGATTTATGAGTTAAACATGGTACTGGAAGTTGATAATACATGACTACATTTTGTGGAAGTTGTGCCATTATATAATTATTATTTTCCAACTTAAGGTTGTAATACAATGAAATGAAACAAACAATTAGAATATGAAAATTTCAGCTTTGCTTCAAATATGTAACTCATAGTAGTAAATTCCAAATCAAATGTGGATACATCATATAGCATCATGTAAACCTTGGTTTACCTGTTGTGTTGTATGACATAAAATTAAAGCAAGTCTAGTATATATATGACTGCTCTTGTGTATATAGAGAAACAGATCATCCTTCTTAATAAAAAAAATACTTAATTGCCATTTATATAGGTTAGAAAAGGCTGACTGGACTTTCAATGCAAAGAAAAGTGAAAATTTGAGAGAGCACGGGAGAATAATTGTGGAAGAATACAGGCAGTGTACTTTAGAAGATTTTTTGTATGTTTACAGGTGCAACATGAAAAATGCGATGGAACTGGGTTCCTGTTGCCTTTTGTCATATTGATAAATATGGCACTAAGTACTAACATTACTAACTTAGTAGATGTACAAAAACGACCAAATTATCCAAACACGTGCAAGAAATTTTAGTTGTAATCTTTTCAATGATTAGTACTAAGTGTTGGTTTCCAATCCTATAGGATCATAGCTTCATAAGCATAGTTTGTACTTCGTAGGCATTAACTTGGCTATGCAAGTTAGGTGCACCACTGGCAAGGTTTTCCTATTTCAAGACAAAAGTAGAAATTCAATCTTGAATTTTATCAACATTGTTAAGATCACATATTGACTAGGTACATGGCCAAAGCACTTGCTATAATGACTTCATTAATCCTCTTCCCTTGAGCTAGGTTTGTGGTTGAGATAGGTCTAGTCCATTCTCGATTATAATGTGGGTTATTTATCCCACACCTGATGTTGATTGTTGACCCACCTCACGTGCAGTTATCCAGTCTTACAAACCTCATGGTTCAAATTTCTAGTCCTAGACACGAGAGGGATGTGTTAAAATCCCAAATTGGTTAGACAGATGGCCAAAGTACTGCTTATAGTGACTTGGGCAATTCTCTTCCGTGCTCGTTCTTTATTCTAATAAGAGTTAAATACTTTTTCATTATGTCATATGCTGGTTCAACCCCCGCCCCCTTGTCCCTACGATACTTGGTGATTCATTAGGAGTTAGTAGAGTAACTGATCACATCATGGAAACATGCTGTCCGTGAATTGCATATGATTGTTTTTGTTGTGCTTAAATACTTTTATGTTTGTAAGGATAGACTATTATTATGTCATATTTTTAGTTCTTTTACCATTTTCTCTTTTAATTTCATTATTGTATCACTCTTACTTTGTACTTTTTAGGCACCGCATGACACATTTTGCTTTTATTTTATTGTGTTACTTTTATGGATGAGCAAGAACATTGATGTTTACATTGTGACTGGTAAAACAGGTTTTTGGGTGCCATCAAGCAGTACTTATGCCTATCATTGTTGAAGAACAGTGCTTCAACTCTTATGATTGTATTTCAGCTATCATGCTCCATCTTCATTAGTCTGGTATCAAGATTTAGAGCTGGATTGAAAGCAGAAATTGGAGTGTTTTTTCCCATGATTGTTCTCAGGGTTCTTGAAAATGTTGCTCAACCTAATTTTCAGCAAAAGATGATAGTGCTTCGTTTTCTAGAGAAACTCTGTCTTGATTCACAGATATTGGTAGACATTTTTATCAACTATGACTGCGATGTCAATTCATCAAACATATTTGAGAGGTGTGCTATGGTTTATTTACTTAGTTACACTTTATGCATAATTTGTGCTATTTTATATTTATATACGGATTTCCAATTTATTAGCATTTTATGTCCTTGAGTTGGTTTTTACACTATTCATGCTGGGGCGGGTGTGGTTGTCTTGACTGTCACTGAATATAACTATACTTAGTACTCACATTTAAATATTTAATCATTATGTTCCTTCTAGGATGGTCAACGGACTTCTTAAAACCGCCCAAGGTGTCCCTCCTGGTGTAACAACCACAGTTTTGCCGCCTCAAGAGGCAACTCTAAAACTTGAAGCCATGAAATGCTTGGTTGCTGTTTTAAAATCAATGGGAGACTGGATGAATAAACAAATGCGCATTCCCGATCCTCATTCAGGCAAGAAAATTGAAGCAGTTGATAATGGCCATGAACCTGGAGATTTTCCCATGGCAAATGGGAACGGAGAAGACCCGGTTGAAGGATCAGATACTCATTCTGAACTCTCGAATGAGGCGTCTGATGTTTCTACTATTGAGCAACGCCGGGCTGATAAACTAGAACTTCAGGTAAGCAGATCTCTGTTACTGCTTCAACCGTTCATCATCTATGAAGCTAATGCAAAGTTTATGGCAGGAAGGTATATCACTTTTTAATAGGAAGCCAAAGAAAGGAATTGAGTTTCTCATCAATGCCAACAAAGTGGGTAACTCACCGGAGGAAATAGCTGCATTTCTTAAAGATGCATCTGGGTTGAACAAGACTTTGATTGGTGATTATCTTGGAGAAAGGGAAGATTTGTCTTTGAAAGTAATGCATGCATATGTCGATTCTTTTGACTTTCAAGGGATGGAGTTTGATGAGGCAATCAGGATGTTTCTTCAAGGCTTTAGACTGCCTGGTGAGGCACAGAAAATTGATCGAATCATGGAAAAGTTTGCAGAGCGTTATTGCAAATGTAATCAAAAAGTATTTTCTAGTGCTGATACAGCATATGTCCTTGCTTATTCTGTGATATTGTTGAATACTGATGCTCACAATCCTATGGTGAAGAATAAGGTGTGTTCATTTAATTCTAGAAACTGATGCACACATGATTATGATAGATGTGATGAGTTATTTTGTTTTGGTTACTGAATTTTGCAGATGTCTGCTGATGATTTCATAAAAAACAACCGAGGCATAGATGATGGAAAAGATCTACCAGAGGAATACTTGAGGTCATTGTTTGAGAGAATATCTAGAAATGAAATCAAAATGAAAGATGTTGATCTGGAACACCAACAAATACAGGCAGTGAATCAAAACAAACTATTAGGGTTGGATAGTATATTGAATATTGTGATCCGTAAGCGTGGGGAAGACAGTCATATGGGGACCAGTGATGATCTAATCCGTCGTATGCAAGAAGAATTCAGAGAAAAAGCTCGCAAAACTGAGTACGTTCTCAAGTATTTTCTGATTATAATATATTTTGTCTAAATTTTTCTCACTTCATATAATAACCTTATATTTTTGACATGAAGAACCTTCTGTTGCCACCTTTCAGTTACCTTCAGGCTGTTTATGGGGCCTACCACTTCTACTAGTACATATTTGTTGTTTTCCATGTTTAATGTCCACACTGCGGTTTTCTTTTTATGTTATTTGCTTTTTGTAACTTTAATGCCAATCAGATCACTTATCTGGAATTTTAATTCATTCTTCAATTTATAGAAATTTATTCTATTTATTACTATTTGAATATTTTGAGAAAAATGTTCCTCTCTCTCATACAACATACATATGATATTTATTTGCTTAAAATTTGTAGGTCCATCTATTATGCAGCAACTGATGTAGTAATCCTTAGATTCATGATCGAGGTGTGTTGGGCACCGATGTTAGCTGCTTTTAGTGTTCCTCTTGACCAAAGTGACGATGAAATTGTAACAGCCCTATGTCTTGAAGGCTTCCGCTATGCTATTCATGTTACATCTGTGATGTCGATGAAGACACATCGAGATGCTTTCGTAACTTCATTAGCAAAGTTTACCTCTCTGCATTCTCCTGCTGATATTAAACAGAAAAATGTAGATGCAATCAAGGTTAGTAAATTTATATACTTCCTTGCAGCTTGCGAACATCATAATTAGCTGAAGTCATTATCAATTAGCAATTCTTATTGTGATCTCTGTTACATTTTGCTATTCTGATTGTTAGTGTGGCTTAGTATCTCCCTTTCATCATGTGCTATTGTTTCTTGTGTATTTGTTGTGTTCCTTCCTCGGTATCTTTAATGATTTAAGTCCTGTTATTATCTTGTTCTTAAATGGATGTTTTCCATCCATTTCATTATTTTCATTGTTTAATGGACTATTTTTTGTCTTACATGTTTAAAGATATACTTTGTGATTGTATTTTGGGACATCAACAACCTAAAGTTGCCATTTTCTTGGAACTTCAGAGTTTGTTTGGATTAGTAGTACACGGAAGTTGCCATTTCCTAGTTTGGTGTTTAAAATTTTGTGGGGGAATTAAATTTGATGTGACCTATTACCCCTCATTTCATCTCAAGTTCCCACTTTTTGTTCCACTTCAAATTGGGGGTAATTAAGAGTTTTAGTTTTGCTTTTATCATAAAAAGTGTCATTTACGATAGCTATTACCTTCTCCTTCTTTCCTCTTTAATAGTATAAACAAGGGGAGGGCAACTCTTTTCTGCTTTCTTGTCATTTCTTGTCATCCCATTTGATTCCATATCATTCCATTCTCTCGAAACTCAAACATAGTCAAATGATATTTCTTAAATCTTTCTGTTTGTGGGATTGCACAACTCCATCTCAACACAAACTAATCCTTATTGCCCAAGATTGGATATGAAGTCACTTGTATTTGTTTTTTTGGTGATGTAAGCCTATGTTTGGTTTCACGGTAGGATTGACAAAGTCATGGTGAGTCATTGTAATTTTGTCAATCCTACCGCAAAACCAAACATGCACTAAGTCTATCATGTGAAAGATGTTCTGCCTTTGCTGAAAGTAATTTTGAGAAGAGCAGTATTTGAAGACACATTATACTTAATTGTCATGTATACTTAAGAATAGGATGCATTATACAATATCTGAAAGCCAATGTTAAACTCTTGTGGGTTTGGATTTGATTTTGGATTTTCCTTCTGAATTGTCAATAGGCGATAGTTACTATTGCCGATGAGGATGGGAATTATTTGCAAGAAGCTTGGGAGCATATTTTGACCTGCGTTTCCCGATTTGAGCATCTACATCTTCTTGGAGAGGGGGCTCCACCAGATGCCACTTTCTTTGCTTTTCCTCAGAATGATTCTGAAAAAGTAAAGCAAACTAAATCAACTATTCTTCCAGTTTTGAAGAAGAAGGGACCTGGGAGGATGCAGTATGCAGCTGCCACATTGATGCGGGGTTCATATGATAGTGCTGGAATTGGCAGTAATGCTGCCGGAACTATCACATCAGAACAGGTGAACAGTCTAGTTTCTAATTTGAATATGTTGGAACAAGTTGGAAGCTCAGAAATGAATCGAATATTCACGCGGAGTCAAAAGTTGAATAGTGAGGCCATAATAGACTTTGTTAAGGCTTTATGCAAGGTCTCCATGGAGGAACTGCGATCTCCATCTGATCCGCGGGTTTTCAGCCTTACAAAGATAGTCGAGATTGCGTATGTACTATCTTTCCTACTACTTAATGCATGCTACTTCCTTGCTCTCTCTGAACTTTATTCTCTTTTTTTGTGGCTCTTGGTGCTTAGGAGTTGGGAAGTGTAACCAACTTCTGTTCTTCTAACTAACTATTGTTGCTTCCTTGGTTTTTTACAGTACTCTTGTTACTTCCTTACTGACAGCTGTTACAATTATTAATTCCCTTTAAGCCCTTTTATTTTGTCTAACATACACTTTTCACTAACGGGCGACTATCAAGGAGTATGATACATTTACAACAAAATGAATATAATTTATGGAACCTTGATCTTTTGGGCAGTTACTTTGTCACTCTGGTCGCATGCTATCATTTGACTCATTGCCTCTTTCAAAACCTCCTCTTGCAAAATCTTTTGTTGATTGGAAAAATTGGTCATTTTTCTGTCCAATTCTTGTAAATAACATACAGGGTTGCAAGTTGCATGTGAAAACACCAATGTTTGGGCTACAATTTGAAGGTTTTATTTTTTTATTTTTTTTATTAATGAGGGAATTCATACAAGTTCGGTCAAAGATTAAGTTGAGAAGGTGCAATTCATGTGTAATTTAAGTCATGACAGAACATTAGTCTTTATCTGCTTATGATTTTGTGGTTCATGTTTGGTTGATGACTTGTTTTTTTTTTTTTTTATTGCTGTCAAAGTTATATTTTTTCATTTTGACACCAATTATTCTATTACAGGCACTATAATATGAACCGTATCCGGCTAGTGTGGTCAAGCATCTGGCATGTTCTTTCAGATTTCTTTGTAAGCATTGGCTGTTCAGGAAATCTTTCGATTGCAATTTTTGCTATGGATTCCTTGCGTCAGTTGTCGATGAAATTTCTCGAGCGGGAAGAGTTGGCTAACTATAATTTCCAAAATGAATTTATGAAGCCTTTTGTGATTGTTATGAGAAAGAGTAATGCTGTTGAAATTAGAGAACTTATTATCAGATGTGTCTCTCAAATGGTTTTATCTCGTGTCAACAATGTCAAATCAGGATGGAAGAGCATGTTCATGGTACTGCTTCTCAATTTATGTTTTCTGTAGAGAGCTCCAATTTGCACGTATGATGTTTTTGTTTCGTTTATCTGGTGAAGAAAATATTTGATTTTTTCTTTTGTTCATTACTTGTGGAATTGATTTCAGGTATTTACGACAGCAGCGTATGATGACCACAAAAACATTGTACTCTTGGCTTTTGAAATTATTGAGAAGATAATTCGAGATTACTTTCCATACATCACTGAGACTGAAACCACCACCTTTACAGATTGTGTCAATTGTCTAATTGCATTTACCAATAGTAGATTTAACAAAGAGATTAGCCTAAATGCCATCACTTTTCTTCGATTCTGTGCAACAAAACTAGCTGAAGGAGACCTTGGTTCAAGGAATAAAGACAAGGAAATTTTTGGAAAGAATTCCATAGCTTCACCTCGAACAGGAAAAGAGGGGAGACAAGATAATGGAGAGGTGACAGACAAGGATGATCATCTCTATTTTTGGTTTCCTTTATTGGCTGGTAAGGACATTATTTAAGTCCGTCTAGCTATAAATTAAGTTTGTCTAGCTATGAATTAGAGCAAAAATAGTTAGCTTATGTTTCATAACTTGCTAAACAACTTTGTTATTTTTTTGGCAATGTTTTAAAAACTAGGTCAGAGATCGAAAGGTGAGACTATGTTTAATTGATTCAACTTTTCAACCACAGTTTAACCATATGACTAACAAATCAGTAAATAATAAAACAACATAACTGGTTGACCTGGCTGGTTTGGTCGGGTTTTAAAACATTATCCAGTATCTCCCACCCTTGTTTCTAGTTGTAAGAAGTTTATCTGCTTTCATCTGAGCTTATTCATTATCTCTTTCGTGCAGGTTTGTCTGAGCTTAGCTTTGACCCAAGGTCTGAGATCAGGCAGAGTGCTTTGCAAATCCTATTTGAAACCTTACGCAATCATGGCCATCTCTTTTCGCTGCCTTTATGGGAAAGAGTATTTGAATCAGTCCTATTCCCAATTTTTGATTATGTTCGTCATGCTATTGATCCTTCGGGGAGCAGCTCCCAGGTCAGTGATGTGGAGACTGATGGTGAGCTTGATCAAGATATATGGCTCTATGAAACATGCACATTAGCCCTCCAATTGGTGGTAGATCTTTTTGTCAACTTCTATAAAACTGTTAACCCACTTCTAAAAAAGGTGTTGATGCTCCTTGTAAGCTTTATAAAGCGCCCTCATCAAAGCCTGGCCGGCATTGGTATTGCTGCATTTGTTCGTTTGATGAGTAATGCTGGGGAGCTGTTTTCTGATGAGAAGTGGTTAGAAGTGGTTTTGTCACTAAAGGATGCAGCAAATGCAACACTCCCTAACTTTTCGTTCCTCGATGGTGGGGATTTTGTGACTGGAAATGATCTAGGTGCTTTAAATGCTGAAGATGACAGGGATCCTGCTGAGTCTAGCTCCCATGATAATTTAGAAAGCCAGAGGAGTGACAGTCTTTATGCCTATTTATCTGATGCAAAATGCCGTGCAGCTGTGCAGCTTTTATTGATTCAGGTTGTTTTTTGGTTCTGTTCCTCCATACATTGTTAAGATGTCATATAGGAAGAATATACAAAAAAAAAAGCCTAATAGAAATAAATTCTAGAGGAAGAAGTCATAACAAATGTTTTGCTTAAAATATGTTTTATTAGTATTTTCATGGAAATTTGATCAGAATATCTTAGTCTTTATATCACTATTTTAGTAGTCTTACTCTTAGGAATGTGCAATAACAGGGAAGAAACATATTTTCCATTCAGTATCTTTTGTTTTCATATATATGTGTGCTGACAACCACAGTTATGTGTACCACATAGCAAACAGATGCATTTATTTTTCTAAAATAACGTTAACTCATTGAATTGACAGGCGGTGATGGAGATCTATAACATATACCGTTTGCAACTTTCAGCAAAAGCCATGCTAGTCCTCTTTGATGCGTTGCGTAATGTGGCATTACATGCTCACATGATTAACAGTAATACTATTTTACGCTCAAAGTTACAAGAGTTTGGGTCAATGACCCAGATGCAAGACCCTCCACTGTTACGCCTTGAGAATGAGTCCTACCAAATATGCATCACATTTTTACAGAACCTCATTGTAGACAGACCACCTAGCTATGAGGAGGCTGAGGTTGAGACTCATCTTGTTCGGCTTTGTCAGGAGGTCTTAGGGTTTTATATTGAAGTAGCAGGCTCTGAGTCTGGACAAGTATCTGAATCTTCTCACGGTAGGCAGCAACATTGGTTGATTCCTCTAGGTTCTGGGAAGCGAAGAGAGTTAGCTGCACGTGCACCACTTATTGTGGCAACTCTTCAGACTATTAGTAATTTGGGAGATATTTCTTTTGAGAAGAATTTGGTGCATTTCTTCCCTCTTTTCTCAAGCTTGATAAGCTGTGAACATGGATCAACTGAGGTCCAGGTAGCTCTCAGTGATATGCTTAGTTTATCTGTTGGTCCTCTTTTGCTACGGTCATGTTGATCGCTTTGGTATTTGCCATCTGGGTATTTTTGTCTAGATCTTTTTGTTCATATTTTCTTCCTCTTCCTTGCCTTTGTTCACTTGACAGAAATAGTTTGATAGTGTACCAAAATTAGTAGTGATTTTATGTTTAGATATACCTTTCAGGTTCTGCATTTTAGAAGCCTAGCTTTTCTAATCAGAATTGATATGTATAATCAAGAGGTTTAATGTTGTATGCTTAATTTTTTTTCTCCATTTTTAAAAAGAATGAGTTTCCCATTACCTTCTGTATTTCTCCGGTTAATTTATGGTTAATTTTCTTGCTATATATTGTTGGTGATTAATTTTCAGGATGTGTTGCAAAGCACAATTTCTACTGTTGAAGTTGCTATTTTCAATAGAAATTAGACTGTTAGTAATGATTTGAGACAAATACTATACTTGCGGCGTGATTGATGAAAAGTAAGAACTAAGAATCTCCCATTTCACTTGTATAGATTGTTGTCAAGGTTTAGGATTTGAGTAATCTAACAGTCATTTAGAAACCGTTTAAGGTAAACATCTGCTGAATCTTAAATTAGCTCTTTGTTGGTTCTCCAAAAAAAATTCATGTCTGGGTCTTCTTAATTCTCTAATAATCTAAATTAACCACAGGCAAATCGAATACCTTATCTTGGTGGTTACAAATGCAGAAGTGATTTTAATTGTGTTATCCAAATAATTACTTTTGCTCAAATTCAATTCATTGAAGGTTCAAAACTAAATCCCAAAAATCCAAATACAGTCACAAAGGTCCAAAGCCAAATCATTTATCAAGTTGCAGTCCTGCAAAACTAACATCATGTAGAGAACAATCAAACAAATTAAATTAAATAGTAATTCAACCCTGGATACATCTATAACGAAAGTGAAATTTGCCGGCATTTTTAATTAGTGTGATTTTTATGACTTTTCAACTACACACCAAACAAAACCTAATCAAACCCTAAAGAACCATTCTACATCTTATCCAATTTCCTAGTACATGTGGTTGTGTAAACAGCATTTCAGGATCCTCTATAAAGTGTACAAAAACATTTCATGTTGTATAAAAAGAAAGTATTAAATAGTTGGAGTTACTCCAGTTGAAGACTTCATGAAACTAAACAAGTCGACCTCAAACTCATAATTTCTCCTAGTTCTATATACCCCATTGATGTAATTTTTTTTTATTATTATAGAAATATGCTAATATATTAGTTATGTCAGTATTTTTTCATTAAGTAGAGTTTGAACAATATTCACTTAACTCCTTCAACTATTTGACACTTTGTTCAAACCAGTTGAACTACCCAACTTTCCTCTCTAGTTAATAGTTATGTTTGGATTTTTCGAGACTTGCTTCACCTTTCTTAACAAAAAGGTCAAATTCCTCTTAAATCATCCAAAAACACGGACATTGTAAAAGATCCTAACATGGGAATGCCCAACCAATTCAAACAAGTTTTCGAGCTGATCGACACCAACTGAGACGGAAAGATATCAACCAATGAGCTCACTAAGTTACTTTCATGTTTAGGATACAAAGATAACATAATTGCTACTAAAGAAGCTGAAGGTATGGTAAATGTGTTGGACTCAAATGGAGATGGGTTTGTAGACTTGGAGGAATTCATGGTTATTATGGATGTCAAAGAAGTCATGTTTGGTTGTGTTAGTGATAAGGAACAAGATGAGTATCTCACGGATGCTTTTCTTGTGTTTGACACTGATAAAAATGGTTTAATTTCAGCCACGGAATTGAAGAGAGTTATGATAAATCTAGGATTTTATAAGTGTAGTGTTGAAGAGTGCAAACGTATGATTAAAGGGGTTGATAAAAATGGAGATGGGTTTGTGGATTTTGAAGAATTTAGCTCCATGATGAAATTAGGAGTAACCAACTAATTAAAGCTTGTTTGAAAAATCAAAATAAGATAGGGTAGTATAGTATTTTTTGCATTTTCTTCTTTCTATTTTGTGCTATCCACATCCATATTATATCGTCAACAATATGATATCTATTATATATATTTAAAACAGTCTCTCGAATGCCACTTTATCATATTTTACCATCATATTTTACCATCTCATTATATTTCAGTTAAAAAGCTGATGTTTACCTCTTGAGAAGCATGTGCTTCTCCTTCAACAGCTCATTAATCTCTTTAATTCTTATTTTTCCTCTTTCTTCCACAATTTATTTAATACCTCTAAAATCTATTTGATAATATTATTTTATAATAAATTTATAAATTATACAATTATTTTACAATTATTTATAATTTATAAATTATTTTACAATTTGATAATAATTTATAATTTATATTATTATCAAATTATTTTATAATAAATTTATAAATTATTTTATAATATTATTAGTCATTTACTAATAGTACTAATTTATATTATTAATCATTAAATTCAATAAAAAAAAACCGACTAATCACTCCTAAATATTAACATAAATGCTAATATGTCAATCTATTTTTTTAGTAACATCATATTATGTGAATCTATTTTTTTATTTATGTCAATCTATTTTTTTCAATTTTTTTAGTAACATCTATTTTATTTAGTAACATCATATTATGTGAATCTATTTTTTTAATTTTTTAAAATAAATTTATCATATTATGTATAATTTCTTTCAATTTATATCAATTT
>JBBPBT010000941.1:105062-116627 GCA_037974875.1 Cicer bijugum | reverse complement strand
AATTTTTACATCTTATTTTTGTATTTGTATTTTACATTTTATTTTATCAAATAAATATAAGTACTATTATATGTTGAAAAATAAATTAACAATCAAAGTACAATGAGTCAAACAATTATCCTATGTAATAAATTATCATACAAATTTTATAAAATATTTTAAAATTTAAATTAGATGATTGTGATAACATAATTTTCTCTCATTTCAATTTTTCTAATCATATTCAATTATTATAAATCAATAAAGTAATATTATAAGATAACTATGTTTATAATAAATAAAATATTACTTATAAAACTTATAAAATTAATTAATATCCGCGCAGTGCATGACCATAATCTAATTATAAGATAATATTCAAATTATAAGATAATATTCAAAGAAAATATCAAAGATCACAATTTAATTACACGTCTATACCAACAACTTATTTTTCAAATTTTATTTTGACCAGTTAAATTTTTGATTAAACAATTGATAGGAAACGTTGAATTAAACAACCTAGAGTTAATTCTATAGTCCACCAATACATAATTTGAAGTACGCTTAAAAAAATGAGGTGTTGTATCATTTAAACTTGGGTGTAAAAGTACGTATCTCCTTTTCTACAATTCATTTTTTTTTCTAATATCAAAACACATTTTCAGAAATAAAAGAGAAAAACCCCGCGAGACAAAATCAGATCGAAACTCTTTGAAATTTTGAAATAAAGCTTTCCCCCTTCATTGAAATTGTGAAATTGTGGAGCCCTAATTCCCGAAAATGGAAGCTCTCTACAAAAAACTCTACTCTAAGTACTCCACACTCAAGGTCTCTCTCTCTCTCTCTCTCTCTCTCTCAAATGTTCTTTACCATTTTCCTTTTCATTTCTTACTTTTCAATTTTTTTTTTAATTATTATTAATGTGATTTGTTGTTGCAGACTAATAAACTCTCCGACTTGGAAGAGCTTAATAATGAGCAAGAAGCAAAATTCCTCAATTTCGTCTCTGGTAATTCATATTTTTTTCCGCGCTTGTGTTGTGTGTGATTATTTTAGTAAACTTAACCGCTAATACTTATCCAGGAAGTGTAATTGTTGATGCTTGTGTGAATTAATTTGCGTTGCAGCTGCGGAAGAGTTAATTGATCACTTGAGAACTGAAAATGACAAGCTTCTTGGAAAAATCAATGACTTGGGAAATGAATTAGCTTCGGTTAGGTATATACTAGTAGTGTTCTGCAATCTAACCTTTATTTTCGGTTTTTGCTGGATATTGTTGATTTTTAAAAATAAAAAAAAAATTGTGCTAGGGGATACTGTGTTAGTGTTGGAATTTGAAAGACTCAAATTTGTTCCTATTATCCAGGAAGACGAAAGACAATCAAGTGGCTGATTATCAAAGGCTTTTAACGGAAGAAAGCAAAAAAAGTGAGACTCTCAATCATTTTTTGGTGGAAAATATCTGTTAAATAATTGTAGTACATATGTTTATAAAAGATTGTTTGTTCGATTTGGAAATAGTACTTTTTACAAGATCTTAGTGTATTGTCATGATGATCACAAGTTTTTAATTTTTTTAATGGTTTGGGATGAGTTAGGCCTAAACCTGGACTTCTAAGATGATATTAGAGTTCATGCTATATCTATTGTTGGGTCAACCGTTATCTAGCCATTTGTGGTTGCAGATGACCAATCCTTCAAACTTCACACTCCAGGAGTATGAAGCGGTGTGTTGAAAATCCCACATTGATTAGTTTTATGGTAAAATTAGTAGTTATAAAGGGAGAGCAACCATCATCCTAAACCTATCTTCTTTTGGGGGTTTGAGTTAGGTCTAAAGACCAAATTCTAAGAGGGTGATAAGTTACCAACTTAAAAATTGTGCTTATATCAGTAATATCTACTTACTTGGTAGAGAAAGCCTGATTTTTCTTTTCAACATGCTAAGTGATTTATCTATTCATCCCAAAAAACAAAGAATTAATAAGTTATTATCTTTCAGGAGTTTCCTGACTTTGACATTCTAATGTAACTAACTATAATTTTTAGCTTGTTGCTTTGAGTCTGAATCTTTTTTAGTTACTTCTCGTATTTCTGGATAAGTCCTTATTAAAGTAGTAAGTCAAGGTTCTCCATTATGATGGCTACCTAGTTTATCTTTATCTTCAGAACTTTTGTGGTAATCTTTCTTGTGTGTCAGAATTTGATCATGTTTAATTGTTTATTATGTATGATTTGTGAAGGTAAGTTCACAGTATTCTTCCCAGTGTCCTTCCTTTTCCTTAAATTTATTGCATTTTTATTATTTTTTATTGAGGATTTGGGTGTGAATTTGTGCAGATGAAGCTCTTTTAGAAGAAATTGAGAAGTTGCAAAAGCTTCTAAAAGAAGGAACTTCTGGTGATTTAAATAACGGCAGTAAGGTCATGAATATGAATGACCAATTTAACAACACCCCCAATAACTCATCTATAAGAATGACAAGAAAACGTAGGAGGCAGGAACAGGATGCATTGGACAAAGAAGCAAGGTCTATACCATGTGAAATTGATGAAGGTAATTCTGTGGAGAGAGAGTCAACACAAAGCTTTCTCATGGAGAATGCTTCCAATAAGGTGAGAAATTAGAACCCTAAAACCAAAATATATTTGCATGTCTTTATTTATATGAATATAAATCATAATTATATATGGATGTTTCATTTATTCTTTTGGTGGAAAAATAAACACCTTTATATGCTTGCCATTTTGTTGTCAAGAAAAGCCGCTGGAGTGCTCTACTAAAGCTAATGATCAATCAGGTTGGTGTGAGTAATTGGTATTCACGATTCTTTATATGTGAATTGTTTCATTAAGTTTTAGCAATATTTTTATATATCCTTCATTTAATTTGCAGGAGTTGATTTACAGGAAAGCGGTCATCCTAACTGGCTTTTTCAAGCTCTTTTTGAGTATACATTGGATATGAAATTATCCATTGATAATCAAACTGGTCGACTAAGTCTTTTTGCAATGCATCAATCAAGTGGTAATTCATACTTTTAGCTTGTAAATTTGTGACCAATGTCTTTTTCTTATTTCTTAACCTTATTTCATTTGGACTTTATTTGAAAGCATTTAAAATTGATTGGATTAAAACTTTACAATTGAAAATGGAAAGACTGGCATCATGCATGACTGGGGTGAATGAAATCAATGAGTGCTTTGGGTGTTATTTGTTATAGAAAAGTACCAGTCATATTTAAGGCAAAAATTTATTGTGGGACAACAAGACTTGCAATGTTGATGTTGAGTGGTAGTGGGTCCACAAAACAGAAAGGTCAAGCTTGTGAAAGCTACAAGGATGAGTGAATGCGCTGAACAAAATATTGTTAGGAATGAAATGCATTAGAGATGAAGTTGGGATGAGACTTATTTTGGAAAAGGGAGTCCCGTCTTAGTAGGAAAAGTGGAGTAGACTTTTTGGAGCCTCAATGAAGAATAAATTGGATGAGGGGTAAACTGTTATAGGTAAAGGGAGACCTAAAAATACTAAAGGTCAAACCATCAACAATAGCAATGTTGTTGCTGGTGCCATTATGGGTCTTTTTTTTTCATTGTGGGATACATTTTTTGTAGGTTTGTCTTTAGTTAGTTAGGTTGGGTTAAGATTGTACCCCTGGTGTTTGTTGAAAAGCCCCATAAGAGCTGGGAAGTTTGGATTAACATAATGTTAGCAGATCCATATGTAGCAGACACTAATTTCTGCATCTCTCCAAGTATCAATCGGCTTCAGAACTTGAGGTCAACTTTAGTTGAATTGTGGCTAAAGAAGCCTAAGAAATTATCCGGAATTGGATAGGAGAATAGACTATGCATTATCACTTCTTTGTTGCCATTGACCGTGTGCTGATAGTCAGACAATTAGGATCTAGCCAGGTATTGGCTTGGTTATGCCCCTTCGGCTCTTGGGCAATCTATATATTTTGTGGTTCATGTCTTGATAAGCTTAGCTGTTAGAGGTGGCTCAAAATTGTGGTTAAAATATCTGAAAAACATTGGTTTCTTAATCGTGCAAAGGAACTATTTTCAACTACCATTCAGCCGTTAGTGAATCTGGCAATGACTGAGAGGAGTATACAAAAATGTCAATTGTATGTTTTAAATGCTTTGATTGTATATGAGATCAATCAGTCTGTGGGTCAGTTTTGGCTTTAAACTTTGTGAAGTTTGTTTTATTCTTTTTTTCATGAAATTCATGGCCTACCTATACTAGATTCTAGTTTCGTTTGGAGGGTCTTCATCACTACCACTACATTTTATTGTTAAAATTTGAAATAAAGTTTAGCCATTCAACATTTTTTTATATAAATGCTTGGTTAAAATGTTTCTCTGATTATTGCCTTCATGATAGGTTACTCCTTCAGTTTATCATGGATTAGCAAAGCCCCTGGAGAGGAAGCAGAACTGTTGTACCATGTTCTGTCTCTAGGCACACTTGAAAGATTAGTACCAGAATGGATGAGGGAGGACATCATGTTCAGCCCAACCATGTGCCCTATCTTTTTTGAAAGGGTATCGCGTGTTATCAACTGCAAACACTGAAGTCTCTGTTTTTTGTAGCTTTGAATACTATTGGTTCCTCCCAACACCATCTTTTGAATATGGCTATGTTGTATATAATTTGGAGAATGTGAAGTACTTTTTGAATTGTGAATCAAATCTTCTTGTTAAGAAATTTAGGATATAAGATACATGATTCATAAAAATGTGACAATAAAAATATTGGTTGATATATAACATAAACAAACAGCAAAGTAATGCAAGAAAATCATACATAAAATGATAAAAGAAAAACAATTGGCTAAAGATGTTGATAGAAAAAGGAGTTGGAAACGTTAGATTCGTGTGATTTATTTGAATGAGTTTACATTCAAATTGAAATGCATTTCTACGAATTTAAGTTGGTATTGAACTGAGATGAAGATATGGATTAGATGTAACTGATGATCATGATTTGAGGAGCATTTGATCGACAAAATTTATCATTTCCAACTTATATTCTTTTACAAATTCATGTTACAAACATATACCAATGTGATGTAGAATGACAGATGAATATTAAAATCCCTGCAACATGTAGTTAGGAATTCAATCTTTACTCCCACGCTTTGAAAAATCATATGATGATTTTCATAGATTGGCAGATAAAAAAAATAAGATAATTTTCATTACTTACACAAATCAATAGTAAAATACATTAGGCAGTTCCATATAATTTGAGCTATTAGAAATTTGACTAACCCACTTTTTACCTAGACATATATTCCCATCTTCCCCCAACCCAAAAAATCACATGTCTCTTCATCTACTTCCCCACTCTAACATACATATACATACATTCTAGGTCAGTAATGACTGGATATCACAAAGGTACATGCCAGATCCCTGCTTCTCTTGACAAAAAAATAGCAAGGTTTGCAACAACTACCCCCAAATGCCACTCAGAAGAATCTGAAGTACCGGTAGATCAGTCTCACAAGCTGTGTGTGGAACAAGAACCAATGTGCAGTACCATGTAGTTGTAATCAGTAATCTACACGCAATCGCCGTAACTCAGATTTGAATGTTGAAATAGAACTGAGAGTCTTACGAGCAAGACTCCGTATATCCTCTCGTGAACAATCCCGTGAAATCCTAACAAGTTCCCAAAGAGCACCTCCACTAATCATGTCTTTTGCATTCACTTCTGCAAAACATTTATAATCTTAGTTGATTTAAGTTTTATAATGATGTACTTGGAAAAACTGAAGAACACTATGAGAAGTCATATTACCATGCTGTGCCAAGTGGCAGAGTGCAAGCTCTATGTGACGCCTGATTGGTGCGGCTTCATTATTAGCATTTTGTACTATCCATGGAAGTGCGCCATCTTCTATCAATACAGATCTGCCAGTTTTTATCCCTGATAATGCAAAATACAATAGTAAGGCTCCAAACTAAACCTCTTCATTTCATTACTTTCGTTTGGTGCTAGAAATATTTTCAGTCTCTCTGGGAAGTGTAGTGGAGTGGGCAAAAAAGATGGCATCAGTTGCTTATAGGCATGAATTTTACATTTGTTAATGGATGAATGACATTTTGGTGACAGATTCCTAGAAACAACTTTATACATTTTTCACTGATGAGAATCATATTCTAGGGAGGAAGAAAGTAAACCTTGATTGGAAGCTCGAGACTCGCATTTCGCAAAATTGGCTATTCCTCGTGCAACTTGCGAAAGAACATCTGGATGCCCACATCTTACAATTCCCAGTAAGGCTTTGATACCTCCCTGAGATCTCAGAGTCATCAATATTTTATCTGAATGAAGAACACAAATACAGCATTATGAGTAAACATACAAAAGATTGCTGATGGTAATAATGGTGATTTTCAATGTAAAATCTAGAAGCACCATTTTGAAATACAACTTAATATGACAAAAGAACTAAATGAGGAACACTAACAACAAGCTAACACAGAAGTTTTATATGATATGGTGAGCCACCCAAGTGACCTAACACATTTCTTAAAGAAAGTAGAAATATTACTCTTGCGATCTCTTAAATAGAAAGTCCTAAAATGTTTCAGTACATGATATTATTTTGTAAAATTATGCAAATTAAATATCTTTGAATAGACTGGTTATATGAAGCAGCATCTGCATTAGTTTATTCCACCAGTGTCAATGTAAAGCAGCAAGTATATCACCGAGGACAATCATTCAATATTAATCGTCAATCATGGCATCAAAATCAGACTATGAGTACATAACCAACCCGGTATGCCTTTACGTATTTTCCCAATTATTTTTATTTGATAGCTAAAAAATATATTTTCAAAATTTAGGCTTTAGCAACATGAATACTAGAAAGCAAGGAAATATACCATTTCCACAACATGAATGACTAGAAAACAAGGAAATATACCATTTCCGCAACATGAATGACTAGAAAACAAGGAAATATACCATTTCCACATAGGTTAGCAATTGCCCCAGCAACCATTCGAAGAGTTTGGGGATCTTCAGCATCAGATGCAGCCATTGATAACAGTGTAATTCCTCCTTCAGCCATTATAAGTTCTTGATTCGCTTCTGAATTGCCACGAGAAAGCAAGACCATATCAATACTAAAACTAGTTAAATGCACAACCACAAATAAACTGTACTGGTAATCCTGTTCAAAAATACTGTACTGGTAACAAAGTCTGATGCAAGATCCCATAATCTAAAACATTTCAAAAGAAAAAAATACTACAATCTACATCACCATTCATAGCAAGATTGGCAATTGCCCCAGCAGCTACTCTGCGAACAGTTTCATCCTCATATCTTCGAAGAAGCATCAGCAAGGAAGTAAGACCACCAGCTTCAACAATTCTCTTTTGATTAGCCTCTGTATATTAGATTGAGATAAATGTCTAAGTATACCGTACATGTAACAAATGGCTCGAGAACATATATAACAAAAAGATTTAAGTCTAAATTTTTGGAAAACTTCAGTATGAATGCAATGAAAATGAGGAAATAGTCAGGGGGGTGGGATGAAAGTGAAAACAAAAGAGGTGATTGTAAGTTCCTTTCAACAACATTTACTCATAAGAGAGAAATTTTATGAAAAAATAACATGCGAAGAAAACTTTTTACTAGATATAGAGTTTTCCTGATGAACAACATCCCAAATAGTACATCAAAGGGACATCAACAGCCAATATGTAGAATTTCTAACCAAAATTTAGGAAAGCTCGCTAAAACTAGTAGATCAAAGGCCAATCTACCACCATGATTGAAAGAAAAAAAAAGAAGACAATGCAGCAAGATTATGCATGGCCAAAATAAAGCTTGCTATAATTGTAGGTCTATGAATGATTTTGATTGAAATGATTACAACACTAATAACTGACTGACAACCCATTCACTTAAAACTGCAACTTTTGTACACGATGGTTGTAAGCAAGAACCACAGAAGCACAATTCTCAGGATCTACAAACTGAGCATTACAAATGAAAATAGGGGACAGAAAGCATGAGCGAAACAGAAGCTAAATATCTGAAAGCTCTAATTTTTGAAAACATAGTTGCAAAAGGATGACTAGTTTTATTTCACCCTTGTCCAGAATTCTAATAGCTTGGAGAAAAAATAGCGGCAAAAATAAAAGAAGAAAAACTGGTAATAGTAGAGGATCAAATAACAGAGCCTTAAGAAGAATTTAGCTTTTACCTTCAGCTGCTAAGTTGGCTACCACTTTCACCGCATGAATTCTTACATTGGCATCATCTGACTCCAGCAATGACAAGATATTTTGCAATCCAACTGTTAAAATAATGGTAAGTCATATAGACATTGATGATCTGATTTATTCCAGTGTTGTCAATACTCAATAGTGTATTATAGCAGTGTAGTCAAGCGCTACAGCCCATGCAGTAGCAGAGCAGTTCAGTGTAACAGCTGTAGCTGCCAAAATGGCGGGTGTTGCAACCACTATAGTTTGGGGCTTTTTGCACGGGGTGTTTTAGGAATTTTGCAATTAAAATACACCAAACCAGTGTTTGAGCTTCTCACTCTTGTCATTTTTCACTGTTTCACTGGTCAGTCACAACTAGTTCTTGAGTTTTTATGTATATAGTATAAATTATAGAAACTATAAAAAAAATTCAAAATAGCAGTCATCTCGCCACTATCTCACCATAGCGCTTTTGGGGTTGGCCACTATCTGGGACTTATAACCCTGGTTTATCAATTTATAACTCAAACAACTTGTACCTTGCTCAAAGAGTGCAGCAACAGATGCCTTTGGACCATTCCCAGCATCTTTGAATTGGGAATGCCTAACTTGAGTCATGGAGGAATCTGTAGCAGAATATGCACTCCCAGAGCTTCCGTCTTCCAAATACCTTCTCATCTACAATCATAACATTAAGCAAAGTATATTGTGTTAAGTTATGCTAAAAAGAAAAACGTAACTTGCAGCCAGAGGCTATGCAGAAACAAAACAACAACTACCTTGTCAGCTTCAAAGTTCAATTGCAATAATTGACTTTTTAATATTATTACTTCTTCTTCAAGTTTCTTCTTCTGATGAGCTTCATCCTCCAGGAGGTTGCGAAGCTTTATAGTCTCCAAATCCCCTCCTGCCTAGTAAACACAAAAATTCTAATATACCAGGAACATACGTGGAAAAAAACAGAAGCTATATAAGTTTTAATGAAAAAGAAACTCACCCCTGCTTGTGTATATTTCCCAAGCTGCCGTTTTAGCTGTGTTATCTCTTCTTCAGCTGCCTTTCTTCTAGTGCTTTCAGTTTCGAGCAGCATTTTGATCTCAGCAAGTTCATTGGCAGAAGATTGTGCAAGCCCCTGTGCCAAAAAGACATAAACAACTAAACAAATAGACACAAAAATTTACTAGACAATGTGGGATTTCAACACCTCCCCCTCAGCCCATGACTCAATATCTCAAGTGTGAAAGTTGCATGACTGGACAACAGAGGATGGCCCAACAATAAAACAATGATAGACTATGATACCATCTTAAAATTCGGATTGAATCTAACTCAAAATACAATACCTCAAATGACATCTAAATTTGGCGTGGAGAATGGGACTTCAACACCCACCCCAACCCCACGCTCACAACTGACCCAAACCTCTTTAAAAGCCTACTTTATAATAATCCCTTTAAATAGGCCAACAAATCTACCTCTAATAATCCCTTTCAATTATATATTTGTAATTTTTTGAAGGCTTTTGACCAGCTTAGGCTGACAGGTTAAAGCCTTCAAATAAATTAACAAATATATAATGGAAATACATTGATGTAATATTCCAACGCGATAAAAATAAAACAAAAGCATTTTTCCTCTAGGCAAGATATCAACAACAATAACAATATCTTGTTTATATTTACTTAAATAGAGTAGCCATTATGCTTAAAAACTGATGGCCTAAAGCCAGCTATTTTAGCTAAATAGATATTTTTCTTAAAAACCCTGGCCTTACTTGGTAAATAGAGTGTATTCATGGAATATCAAATGCAGTCTATTCCCACTCCATAATTGGCATGATAGAAGTGTAGTGAGACTTGCTTAATGGAACTCCGAAATAGAAATTAAATAAGATTGACTAGAAATAAAAAACATATTGACTCCAAAATCTGCCTACAGCCTACCTCAATCTTGAATTACAAAGAGAATGGAAGATACATGTCCTCCCTAGCAAACGAAACAACTGAGAAGAAAAGAAAAATAAGACCAAATAAAGCAACCCCATCCCTAAAACAAAATGTTGAAGTTGTGGGATTTTAGAGAAAAGGAGGAGAGAAAATAATAAGGGTTTGAATATTATTGATAATAGCTTAATGCTGACTTTATTACAATAGACTCAATACTAATCTCTATTTATAGAGAAACATAGACTAAATCCTAAATTAAGAATAAATCATAATAATAATAAGAGATATTTTAAGATTCTCTATGATTATAAATTGATCATAGAAAATAACTCAAGATACTCTAATATAATATAAAAGATATTTTCTAATATTCCAACATTCCCCCTCAAGCTAAAGCTTACTAAGCTTTAGCTTGCTACAAGAAAACAATGTTTTGCTCCACAAAATAATAAAAAAGATGGAGAGGCAACTCAGGAATGCATGTGAAGTCGAAGATAATTGCTATAAATATAGCCTAGCTAGATAGTCTGATTGATCATCAGCCTGAGAAAGATTCATGGTAGGCAATTGAACAAAGCAAGCTCCGTTCTTCTAAAAACTGCATTTGGAAGCTTCAAACCAATAATAGTGGAGACTCAAAATATTTAAACTCGAATCTGCTTCAAGGAGAGAGAGGCGTGCTTCAAGAAGATAAAGGCAAGGCCAGTGCATCTGGGAGAAATTGCCAAGATAAAGTAAGTCATGAAAATAAAAGAAACCGTTAGACTAACCACCAACGGAAGAAGTCATCACTAATATAATTCATATGTGGAAAAAGAGACACCACCATAATGATCATCGGTGGGAATAAAAGCCACTGTTGGAATCTATTAGTAAGAACTAAATTGCATGACAAACACCAAAGAAGAAGCAGCACAACTCTAACGAAACGAAGCCATGATCGATCATCAAAGTAAGAAAATGCGTCCAAAACAGGAGAGATAACGGCTGTTTGAACAATGACACATATTTTCGTTGATCAAAAATTGGAGAGTAAGGGCATATTTGGAACCATCGAAGAAAGAATAATTGTGCACCAAAAAGAATCCCATCAATTGAATTGCAAATCTTCCAAACCTGTAAGCTAAGAGCCCACTCATAAGGGCTGCAACAACTGTCACGGCAAAGGTTGAAGAGTTTCCTCCACCAAAAATCTGATCCCACATTCCACTTCCCAAGGACACCACAATCTGTGGGACCACTATTCCCTGAATCAGAATCAGGACACCCACGGTCCAAGTTGGAAACATACAACTTTGTGCCGGTTTGTACTCCTTGAATTCCTGCAACTCTGTGGCACACATCTTTTTTAGGGTTTCGACTAGAGTTTTTTTTTTTTTTTTTTTTTTTTT
>JBBPBT010000941.1:94660-104933 GCA_037974875.1 Cicer bijugum | reverse complement strand
TTTTTTTTTTAGAGAAAAAAATCTTACTGAATGATGGAATGTTAGAAAAGAGAAACTATGATTATATTCCCTAATTGTTGGGAATTCGACAGCGGAATAAAGGTGATATCGTTCAAGGAGGGTCGAAATAGGCTCTAGATACCATGTTGAAGTTGTGGGATTTTAGAGAAAAGGAGGAGAGAAAATAATAAGGGTTTGAATATTATTGATAATAGCTTAATGCTGACTTTATTACAATAGACTCAATACTAATCTCTATTTATAGAGAAACATAGACTAAATCCTAAATTAAGAATAAATCATAATAATAATAAGAGATATTTTAAGATTCTCTATGATTATAAATTGATCATAGAAAATAACTCAAGATACTCTAATATAATATAAAAGATATTATAAGATATTTTCTAATATTCCAACACAAAAAACCACCAAGAAAAAGAGAGAAAATAAAAATGGAATATAGCTACAATCCCTAAACATATCTGTTAGGGAAACCCCATTAAGCGTTGTGCCATAGAAAACCTCATTGAAAATACACACATTAAGTTCCAACCAAATATACCAAAGAATAGCATAGATTGCACATTATGACAAAACTTGGGTTCTTTACTTGAGTTCGACCAAAAGTATGTATGCAAATAATTAAGAATTGGTCTGGGAACCTAGGACACAACCAGCATCCCACAGCAATGCTAAATCATAAATTCAAAAGGAAAAATTAAAAAAGAATACCTCTCCACTATAAGCATTGCAATCATGTCTTTCTTGATTCAACACCAACTTCTGTTCCAGCTCCTTTACCAATTCCATATACTCCATTTGGCATTTCAATCTCTCTTTCTACAGGGTACAACCATACCACCCCATGTAAGACATTGACCAAAGATAACGATGTTTTTCAAAAAAAATCTTCAAAGTTAGGCATCATTGTGGATTTCAATTTACAAAAGAATGTGACATGAAGGTACCAATTCTTATCTCTGCTTCAGAATAAATAAAGTGCAAGGAACCAGTAGTAATAGCCTTAAAAAGCATTTGATAGCAAACGATGAAAAGTAATTAACATAATGTAGACTATCCCTTGAACATAATAGTTAGACGGTCATTGTCCCAATAATAGACTCCATTAAAAGTTCCAAAAAAGAAACAAACGACAGATTGCATGCCATGTTATATATGAATATGTAAAATACTCGATAAAGAAACTTTGCATCTCTATCTGGGATATAGATGCCTAAAACTTAATGAAAGTATTTGATACGATTAGGCCAAAGCCTATTAGTAAAAATATCAGTATTCCACCCCTCACACGTAAGACTTGACATCAGGAGCGTGACCCGATAGCGGTAGGCTCTGATACCATGTTAAATGAGTTTGGATCTCATTCCTAAAAGCTAGTTTAAAGGGTAAGCATGCCTAAGCACATATTTACATCCAATAGCCCAGGAACCTTGGTAATGTGATACAATAATAAAAATTCAAAACCATCCTCACACCTAGCGTGGGTCCTGGGTCTAATTCCCACATGTCATTTTTAACTCCGCTATGATACTATCTTAGAATTTAAGTTGGGCCTAACTCAATCTCTACAAAACCAGCTTGTAAGGTGAGGGTTGCTCCCACTTATAAACACATTTTCAGGCAATATCACATTCAACGTGGGACTCTTAACACCTCAAAGCAAACGAGCTATGTTTCTTTAGAGAAAAAAATAACACTCATTAGAGTCTATCCTTGGTTAACAAGACATGGATTTCGCTTAACTAAGTTATATCCTAAAATACTCGGTCAAGAAAAGTAGCATCTACAAGAGATACAAATGCCAAAAACTTAATAAAAGTATTCCAGCCAAACAAAAATCCTCTTAATTTAGATATATCACTTTTTATCCTCAAAACACACAAGCTGAGATGTTTCTTTAGAAAATAAAGCTCATCAGTCTCTCCTTGGTTAACAAGACATCGATTCCACTTAGCTAAGTCATACCCTAGAATCACTATACAATCTGTAGCTTATGTTTGCAGCACTGAAATGCAAGAATTAAAGCCCTGATAAATATATCTAATTTAAAATATATTTCTTCAATTTATGTGTGTTTGATGTTTATTTAAATCACTTTAATTAAAAGGATGTGTTACACAAGAACCAACTTGAACTAATCTATTAAAATCCTCATATATGCAGTATGATGCATAACATCTGTAAAATACTTCAAAACTAAAAGAGTCCAATTCCAAAAATAAAAATGCAGTCAACATTGTCTACACTGCTAGTTTCATATAGATAATACCACAAACCTCTAATGCATTTGCAAAGTTTCTCTCAACCTCAACAATACGACACTGTGCCTCCAAATTGATTTTTTCAATGTCATCTTCAAAAGCTTTATGCTGCCTCTCATTTTCTGCAATAAGCTTATCTAATTGTACTTCAAGCTTTCTTGACAAGCTTTTATAATCAAACTCCTCCTTTATTTTCAGCATATTCTCAACTTTCATAGCCTGAGAATAACATGCACATATATTACAAGTTAAATAGAAGAAGATACATAAAATAGATAATGTCAGTAACAAGTCAGTCTAAATCCACAAGTATAAGAAGAATAAGATACTAGAAATGGTTAGGGAGACAGTATTTTAATGCATGGCAAAGGGAGACAGGAGTAGAATCTATGGTCCTCAAATGATCTGATTTAATAACTTATGACGCAAGAGATCCTTAAGAATGACTTTTCAAATTCAAAATACTTTCCCACGCCGGCATAATTCAAAATGAAAAAGAAAACGCAATATGAAACAGGTATTTAAAGATAAATTTATATTTTTGTATGAAAAGTTGTATATTACAGTACATATACTCAATGATGAAACCTTACCCTTTGGCCAAACAATATGGTACTAGAAGTCTCTCCTCGATGACGTGGAGATGGACCAATAGTTACTATCAATGAAGTCCTAGCTGAGCCTGCAAAAATTCTGATAGTTATAAAATATAGGAATAATGTCCGAGTAATACTGACATGCAATGCAAAGAATAAGAGAAAGAGACTACTGTATATATGTCAATCAAGGATTTGAGAAACTAATTCCCCAGACCATGAATGACATTACATTGAAATTTTGAATTTTGATCACAGCCTGTGAAGAACCAAAGGCTAATAATAAGATATATCTGAGAAAATATATTAAGTCATCTTACCACCAAAAGAATCTCGGAGCATCCTGGTGAGCTTTGAATCACGAAATGGAACGTGAGCATTGTTCTCTGCTAGAGCATTAATACATTTTCCAAGTGAACTAAGTGAAAGATTAATAGATTTAGCTTCCTCGAGCATGTGCCCTTCACTCCCTGGTGGGGAAAAAAGAACAAATGTTCAGAACATACCAGCTTAATACCAGAAGCTACTAAGCCATTGAAGTTAAGACAAGGACCAACACCAATCAAATGTGTGCATTTCAAAACCCACAAGAAACAAGGAATATTGTAGGGTGCTTCATTTGAATTCAGTTAAATTTTAATTAATGTTTACTAACAATTACAAAAATTTCACTTTTCAGTTTTTCCTGTTTTCGAGATTCTGTGAAGAAGCTGGTGAAAATAATCCTAAACGAAACCCAAAACAATAAATAAAAGATTAAAAAGCATTTTTTTCCCGCCATTTCCTTCATAAAATTGGAAATAAAAAATGAAAAAATAAGGTGGGCAATTTTGTAATTACTTATTAGTAGGAATCACCTGAAACTAAACAGAAAACAAATCAAACATCCCCTATGCAGTTTCCAATTAGGACTTAGAACTTAGCAGAGTAGATATCCAGAAAATTAAAAAGAAAAGATGTACAACTAACACTTTTGGATCTTTATCACCCAATGTCCTAAATCAATATTAGAATCAATAAGCTGAGCACATTAACAACTCTTCATTTGAGAGATAACTGATAGCATTGATAGAAGTGCGAGGAATATAATCAGGTTCATCAAAAAATGATAATAAAAGTAACTTTATTAATTCTTTTAAAAAGAACTTTTGAAATGTTAAAAGAATAAAAATATAAATATACATTGGCTAGTGAAGTTGTATCTACTTCTAGATATATCCACATTTCCTGCAACAATGCCAGCATAATGCATGCATTCATTCATGACAATGTTTCATGGAGAAGCCTCTCTCAGACAATGATTATTCATGACATGCATAATGCCAACACACAAAATTGAAGTAGTACACACCTGATTTGTGAACACGCTCTGAACCTGCCAAGTCTACCACAACCAACTTGCTCTTCCGAACAAGTGGCTTTGAAGGCTTAATCAAGTGAGAGGTGTCGCCATTTTGACTAGATACAGTATCTTCACTTTCTGCGACAGACCTCTTAATATGTACCTGTATTAATATGAGAAAAGATAACTTCGTCAAGATTGACTATTATTTAAGAAATTACATAAAGAAGTTCATGTATTTCTATACTTGCAACGTATAAAAACATATAAGGTAAACAATGAATTTGATTATTTCACCGTCAGCATAGCGTGACTACGAGAAGACTCAGTATTCATTTTCGTATTAGCAGCGATCCGATTAGCTTCCCCTATTCTTAACAACTCCAAAAAGTTATGTTGGTCCCTGATTTCTACAAGAGTTGCCCCAGGCAAAGATACATCACCAGTTCTTGGATCTTCCACTATCGGAATGTTATCATTTGCAGGATTAAGCAAGTCCTGAAGCGTCTCCATGTAAATCTACACATTTATGGTGGACAAAATATGAGATAAAGTTTCCACAAAAATAAAAAAATAGATGTAAACAATGAACAATTTCATGATTAAACAAAATAAGGCAAAAAAAAGCCATAAACTAGAAGATAAAAGTCCATAGATATGATTTAAAAAAGCAATGATGCATTTAAAAATATACAACCTGCAGATACGAGACAGTGACCGAATCAGTATCTGGACTTAAATCAGCAAGAATATCCTCCATGGAACGCACCATGATCCCACGATTTGAGATGTCTCCTTCCCCCAATTGTCCAAGAGTAAAAGTTTTCCCCGTTCCAGTTTGACCATAAGCCATCACAGTCCCATTATAACCATCAAGAACACTCTACAAACAAGATATCAGTAATATGGTAAACTATAGAGTATTGAAAACAGAAGACAGTGTAATGATGAATACAGACCAGAAACGATGCCTATCAAATCATAAATAACACCAATATGAAGCAGAAATAGATAGGATGGTTCGGCAAAGGATGTTCATTAAACATTTACGATGGGCACAATTATAACATACCTCCACAACTGGCTTAGCCACAACCTCATAGACACGCTTCTGTGATGCATGTTGAGTAAGAACTTCATCAAACTCATAAGTGTCTGAATCCCAATTGTTTCTACGAAGTTTCAGTCTGTTAAGCTGAAGGAGAGTAAAAATACAAACGGTTAAACATCAAACAAGGCTTGTGCGACTAAACAATCCAAGAAGTGTATCTATAAATCAAAGCAATACACAAATTCTACAGACAGAAACTAATTAATCAAATAAAATGCATGCA
Organism: Cicer bijugum; assembly: GCA_037974875.1. Taxonomy (NCBI): domain Eukaryota; kingdom Viridiplantae; phylum Streptophyta; class Magnoliopsida; order Fabales; family Fabaceae; genus Cicer; species Cicer bijugum. The sequence continues at coordinate 99,376 of JBBPBT010000941.1, read as the reverse complement.
CCTCTGGTTGTAATTCGACACAGTCACCAAAATCAGCATCTGCCATCTCTTCTTCAGCATTTCGAGGTCTCAATCTTACAGCCACACGAACTCTTCCAGGCACTGTACACAAAATTATATGGTAACAAGTGAAGCAATACCACCAATTGAGACTCTAAACATTTTACACAGATTGAATTTGAGATTCAGAGTTTCGACAAAGATATTTGTGTAATGCTAATGCATAAGTGACCAGCACCAAGAAGACTTGATATATATATATACACACACACACACACACTTACAATTAAATATCACTTGTAAAATTTACAAGAAAATCAATACAAGTGCAGCTTTCTAAGTACACAAAGGATTCAAATCATAGTAATTGAATCTACAAATACATGAACCTAAGACTTTCAATGCTGCCATTTCCAACCATCATTGCTGTTTACAACACTACCATCAGAAAAAGCACAATAAAAAAGAGAATGATTTTATTGTCATTGTTTTCAAGCACTGGCTTTAATTAAAAATAAAAATGACAAAAGCATAACGACATCACAACAAAATCAGACTTTGAACCCTAACATGTCTACAATATCTAGACATATTGTTAGGAACCCAAGAATTTGATTCCGAGGATTTAAAGAAGGACACTAATATATTTAGAAAAAAGATAAGAAATAATAGGAGATAATCTCTCCAAAGAAAATAGTACACAAGAGCGAATACGCTTCTACAATGGTTCACATCACTCAATTTCTAAATTCGATAAAAGATACTTTTATAAGGGATGGAACATATATTTATAGGTTCCATGTACACTTAGGATAAGAAAGGAAAAGGATCACTAACAAACATAATAGTCTAACTACTTATAACAACCTCAACCAATTAACTAATTCTCCTTTATATAAGTCCTAACAATGCACCCCTCTTCAAAACAACCTTGTCTTCAAGGCTGACATGTACTATATTCTTGTAGGTGTTATATTTGATAATATGCATAGGCTTCCCTTTTCCCTTCCACACACTCATTAAAATTGAGATGCTGGCACCCTCTTGCAACATGCTCTTATATAGATTATTGACACTAGTATCCCACCAAAGGAGCTATTACTCTCATTTTCATTGTCGCTACCTGGATCCCACAATTGTAAGGAGAAAGGCTCCTTCACCACAATCTCCTTTGCTGCCACCCCCTGTCTTAACTTGTTAATGATTCTGCACAATTGTAACTGTCCCACATTAGACAGGAATAAAGCCACCTTTATTGTGTTGGACTTGCACACTTTCAGCTTCATTAGAGTCACATATTGGCTCAATCTCATAAACTTAGTGATCGACCCCACCTTCCGCTTCTTCTTACATGCAACACCCACTAAGACGACTCGATTCCATTTTATCTTACTCATAGAATGTTTGACACACCCCATATTACCACCCATGTCTGGTGGTTCTGAGGGTGGATGTTGGGGCAGCATGTATGCCAGCCAATGTTCAGTTAATAACCCATCTTTTGCAGCTACCCTACTTGAAATATGAAGTTGTGCAGGATCTTGGTTCTTCACATTGGCTAATCTGAATTTCTTTGTGGCCCACTAATCCTCCATTTCCATGAGCACTGACACTCCCTCGAGATCCGGCAGGTCGGACCAATTGTTAGGAACCCAAGAATTTGATTCCAAGGATTTAGAGGAAGGACATTAATATTTAGAAAAAAGATAAGAAATAATAGGAGAATCTCTCCAAATAAAACGATACACAAGGGCGGATACGCTCCTACAATAGTTTACACCACTGAATTTCTAAAATTTGATAACAGATACTTTTATATGGGATGGAACCTTTAATTATAGGTTCCATGCACTCTTCCCAACAGATCAACACGGGAGCTTTAGTTCCATATATCAGATATGACCAATATCACAGGGACTTGGATATAATGAATTCCAGTGCCATTGGTATTTTAATAACCAAACTTATGCTAACCATACGTTTAATATGATTCAAAGGTTACTTATGCAGTTATTCTGACCATATGTTTATTGTGATTCAAAATTTGCAGCTACAAACATTACAAATCACTTCTCATAACAATAATGAAAAAGAAAATGCAGTTCAAATTCAAAATTTGCATCGCTTCAGAGATATTTGCCCATTAGAATGAAAACTCTTAAAAAAAATTCTTTGCAAAATAACAAACCACATTAGAATGATATAAGGAACAGAAGAATCATACAATTTCCTTTGAAGCAACAACAATCAACAAGGTAACAAAAACAAGGCACACATTACACAATACATCAAGTAAAAAGGATGAAGCTAAATATCAAGAACAACCACAGAACAAGCTTACAAGTTACAAGCAAGAATCAATCACATCAAAAGACAAAAAGAGCACCAAGGCAAAACCAACAACAAGCTGTATAATAAACCTAAGAGAAGAAACACTTTAAACTTTTTTTCCCACAGAAACTCTCATTGTACTTATATAAACCCTACTGATCAAAACACTATTAAAAAACTTTTAGACATTACTTTTCTTTTCTATGAGCAAATTCTGCAATCACAGTCACATCTTCATCCCCAAGCTCTAACTAGACAACATATCTATAATTTCACAACGTAACAACTATTCCAGATCTAAATTCTAAACTTCAAATTCGGAGGTTTAAATTATCAATCTCCAGCATGCATCTTATTATTATCCAACAAACGGTTGGTACTATATCACAAGCTAGCTTTCAAAATCACCATTGTAACAGTTGAAATTTTCCTAAAATACACATGATGAAAACCAGAACATAAATGTGCAACAAATAACCAATCGGTGCAATATAAATTATGAATAAACTGGCCTACTTCTTGAACAACCGGTCTAATCATTAGGTCAAGCAAAAAGTCATAATCAAGAGTGAGCGAAATCCTCTACATATAATGAGCTTAATGAATGCGTCTTAATCGTACTTAAGAGCTACATTTCCACTAACACACAAACACGCGCACGCATTTTTTACAACTCATTTTTTAGGTTTTGGTGAAATAGGAAAAGTGGAGGGACTGACCGGCATCGTTTCGTGCGGCGTTGTTAGGGCGACGGAAGGTGGATGCCGGAGAGGGAGAGGAAGCGCGGTTACGAGGTTTGAGTGGACGATCGAACTTGGCGCTTCCTCTTTGGGCGCCATTTCGGTGAACGTTTGAAGCCATCGAGAGGGGAGAAAACGGAAATGGTGTTAGCGGTTTTTGGAAACTTAAATCGAAGTGAATTGAAGAAGAAGAAGAAGAAGAAATGAGGGAAGGTGGTGTGGGGTCCAGTAGTTATAGTGTGGGGTCGGTGATTGAAGCCGGGACCCACTGTAGTTTGTATTATGAGAGAGTGAGAGACCGATACCGTGAACTGTGGGTGGAGATTTCTTTTGATTTAAAAATTTAAAAGTTACAATTTTTCAGATTCACCATTTATTTAGTAAAAAAACAAATTCACGATTTATCGGAAGGTTTTTCAAATATTAACCAGATTCCATTAAAAAAAAGTTAAGAATTAAAATACTCAGATTCACCATTTAACTACATGTGCTTGAATCTCATTTTTTTTTATTATAAAGTAAATGTTCATTTCTAATAGATTAAAATTACATTTGTCATCATTTAATGTGTGAGAATATTAATTAAAGTGATTAAATTTAATTATATACGAAAAATTATAATAGTATTTTAAAGGATGTTTGATTCTTGCAATATATCTAAATATTGTGTTCGAATCTTAAAAATCATTGTTTTCGTATTCTACATTACAAACTGATATTTGCATACTTTTTTTTTTAATAAAACAATGGTTTTTTTTAAGTATATTTGATATGGATGTACACGTTTTATCCATTGTTCTCTCGTTGCATGATTTAAAATAGTATTTTTGTATTTTTTCTATTTAACTTTCAGTTTGTATTTGTTAAGATTTTATAAGGATTGTTGATTTGTAATATGTATTTTTTTTATCTCATATTTGTGATGTGTATTTTATTTTATGTTTATGTTGAAGCAAACTAAGATGGGGCAAGTCTCCAAAATACATTCCTCAACCAAAATTGATTATAGTTTTTGAAACAAAATAAAATGATTATAGTTTAAATAAATGTTTATTTATTTTGTATCCAACGCCACTCACAGGAAATTTGTTTGTTACAGTGAGTATGGTACTTATATTAAAACATTAATGGCATTGTGTTTTGTAAGAGCGCTATTGCAACACCCATCATAACTGTCAAAAGGTTCAAGTAGCGGTTATAATTGTTGGTGAATGGTTTGCGATGCACGTGGTTTGGTTTCCAGATTTTTCACAAATCAAGATAATTATTTATATATAAAAAGTCATTCGCGGTTTAATTTTATGGTTTGTCATTTTAAAAGTTTTCATAATGGGTTTTCACCATCGTTAACTCTAACATTACTTTAATGTAATTGGGAAATGATAATGAGTGTAACTCTCACGTTAAAAATTCGAATTAAAAAGAAAAAAGTTATTAAAAATTGTATGATTCGTATTTGTAAAAAGTAAAATTTTATATTTCTTTTTTTTTCTTTTTTTTCTTAATAAAAGTCATTAGAACATTTATTAACACCATAGTAATATAATATATTTAATTGTGTATTAATGCACGTTAATTTCGTAATGAAATGACTTCATAAAAAATACATTTGGTGTCACTACTTACTTTATGAACTAATCTATTA
>JBBPBT010000941.1:52337-76183 GCA_037974875.1 Cicer bijugum | reverse complement strand
TGGATTGTTTGATTTAGACCTTGATTTGATTAACTATTGTGTTGTTGCATAAATGCAAATGGGAATAGATTTGGTGTAGTCAAAAGTTAATTCACCCACTAATTAATTACATTTATTGATAAAAAGTGAATTATTAGATTTTTATTCTTATTTCTCAAATAAAATAGAGATGGTAATCACTATCGTTTTTGAGAATATAAGTTAAAGAAAATATTTTTAAATGATATAAAATTAATTAAATATTTATATAATAAAATTATAATAAGGAAGACTTATCTTTCTTTTAAGAAATAAAGATGATATCTATTCAAATTAATTGGTTTAGGAGAAAGAAGGTGCAACCAATTAGTAAAATAGAGTGGTCAAAAAGGCCAATTAGAGAAAGCTTCATTACATGATATGAATTATAGTGTTACAACTTTAAAGTAAGCCCAAATTCAAAAGAAGAGTCACGTGGAAGTCACGTGAGGGATATAGAAGCAATGAAGATGAAAGGGTAAGTAGAGTCAATGAAGTTAGGTCCCTTGTTTTGTCTCTTTTCTTCATGTAATTGAGTACCAAAACCATGCTCATTTATTTGGAAAATGAACCCCATTTTGGATTCATCTTCCTTCATATCATCATGACCACCATACCCCTCTTAACACATTCATTGGAGCGTTTTTGTTTATATCATCATCATCATTTACTATTATAGTGGAACCTTGTCCAACTTCCTCTCTCACCCATTTCACATGTTCCCTTTAATTCACTTCTTGACGGCACAACATTTTCATTCGCATACCTCACAATAATTATATTCATTCAAATTTGTGACATCCATTCAATAATTCTAATAGTAATTTTGATGTTTAATAATTTAGATATTTTAAACAAAAACAGAAGCTATTTTATGTTTGTCTGTTGTAATAAAAATAACTTTTTTTTAAAAATAAATAGTTAAAAAACAGCTTCTCATTTTAACAATTTTTAAATATTTTATTTTAGATTCTTAATTTTTTTTTTCAAAAAATTGTAACACTTAAATTTTTTTACAATGGATTATTTCAAAAAAAATCTTTTTATTTTTACGAAATAAGCTATAACAAATATCTCATAATCTATTTTAATTTGTATATTTTACATTGGAAATGAGTAATATATATGATTGATTATATTTAGTTTGGCAATAACCAAGATGGTAAAATGAATTGATGGTTGTATTTATTTACCAATACACAATTATTCCCCTACTAGATTTAGGAGGAAATGCGACATATAGGTAGAGGTAATGTGGAAATGATGTAGCTAGGAAAGCGAAGTTTCATACTATGGCAAAACGTGTGGGGTTATTTTTTATATTAAAGGGAGTTCTTTTCTTTTAGTAGAAAAAAGCTAGAAATGAAATGCTAAGGGAAAAGAGATAAAAGCAATTTTGCATATAACTTCATATATAATTGATGGTGATTTGTATCTTTTTTTATGCTAGTATTATTATATGAATCATTTGTAACTTTGATTCTTACCAAAGATAAAATTTGGAAGATAATTTTTTTCTTGAATCTATCATCATGCCCTTTTGAACAAGGAAAGGTTGAGCTATTTGATGAGGACAAGGACCACAAGGGCTTCACTCATTTCTTATATTACTACCTCCAAATTATACTTGGCACTACGAAGGGTGGAAGATGTTAGTAGTCAACTATGATATCAAACTCTCTCTTTATTTTCAAGATCAACTTATTGCCTACATGTTTTTTTATTCATTTAGTTTATGGGAGCTACCAACTTATCTATATATATCTTTTATCTAATTTTAGAGAAGATTCTTTTGGGTGCATGTGACATGTGTAGCATTTAAGAGTAGTTACATTCAATTAAGGGATTAAACTTTCTTTACTTTAAATAATACGTTTAAGTATACAATGTTGTTCAAATCACAAATTAATTCGTGTAATTATACGAGTTTAAATATCAATTTTAAGTTAATTCAACCATAAATTTAAACGGGTGAAACTGAATTTTCATCTCAATTTTTACATTCAATTTCTTTTCTACTTTGTTAATTTGTTTTTTTTTTCTTTTAAAATTTTGAATTATTAATATATTTAATGTATATAATCATATATGTTATGTATATATTATTTTCAATATTATATACATATAGACAAACAAATTTGTTTAAACTTTCGATTTTTGACAAATGATTTCTATCTCATGCATCCATTTTTTTAATGAAAATAAGGTATTCATAAATCAGAAATTAGGTTTATTTAATTATTCAATTTATCTGAATTATTAAATTAAGATTTAGTGAGTATATAAATAAATAAGGTCTAAACGATTTTGCTACCCCTGTTTCATTAGAAAAAAAATGTTCTATATATATTTAAATATCAAATTCTCCTTCCTTTCTATAGGAAAAAGAAAATGATGCATAAAAACTGACCTTTTAGCATATTGATGAATGCATGAGATATAATAAAAAAGGCTAATATCTAGAACATAGATGTAGATGGATGGAGATGTATATCTATGACCAATATATAATTAAGTGAAGTGAGAAGGAGAGGCAGTAGTTTCACATGCACTATTTATTATATGTGATCAATTCATTGCTCATTCACCTCTCACCATCAAGTATATGGATATATGTATATATATAAACTATATATATTATATTTATGTGGTCCACCTCAACATCACCAATATTTCACCTTATATACCTTACATTCAAATTAGAAATCTATGATTTTCCTATCTGCCACACAATTATCCACTGGCATTCATTACCTTCAAAATTGGTACACATCCTCATCATCATCATCATCACACTTTGCTTCGTCTTCTATTACCATCATCATCATGACATGCATTTTTAAACATGTACAATCATAGCTCTAGGAATTTTCACCAGATTGTTACATAGGGCTGGAATCTCATGCAGTGCAGAGGAACAGTAGCTGCCATCTCGTTATAATTAATACTATAGTATTTGCATATCTGTCAACTTATTATATTAATATATAGTGACAAATTTTGGAAGTATATATATAATATAGAGAATCTTATAATGTACATTATATATCCATTGCTCTCAAGTCTCAAGCGCAAGAGGATTTTGACAAGAGCAAATTATTATACTTGAACCAAATATTCACATTAATTGATTTGAATTACAATAAAAACTAAACAATTAATACATTAAATATCTCTTAATATGAGATGTTATTATAATTTTAGGACATTATTATAATTAAAGTATATACATATATATATATAATGTGTGCTTTCAAATAAAAGAAAATATTTAACAAATTCAAAAACTAAAAGGCACACGCGCGTGCACGCATATATAAACCCATATAAAAGAGTTAAACAGTAGATTTTGAAATAAAAACGATAACTAACGTGTGTATGAAGGATGAATTGGATAACCTAAAAGTTAACATTGTTTCAATTTCTGTGAGGAATTCTCTCATGTAATTCTAAATTTTCACTCCATTTCAAAATAATATGATAAGCTAATTAATATGATTGATTTTCATATTCTATTTACTCATCAAACAATTGTAAGATTTCATATCCCATCTCCCTTATCTAGCTAGCTACGGTGGGGGTACTAACCATGTTTAAAAATCTATATATGACAAAATTAACCATACTTTAATTAAAAGTGTATGATGCAAGTTGAATTGAAATACATTTGTTTGATTTCTGAAAGAAGTACTTTTATTTACCTATATCTTTTTATTGTCCTTTTAAAACTAAAGAATAAAGATTTTATTGATGACAGAGTTTGAGCCACAAAATAATCGCGCTCCGTAACCGTTAATCTAAATGGTTAGTGCATTGAGGCTATCATGTTAAGCCTGGTGAGCTTCAGCTTCAGCTTTCCACACAACATAAAATTATTTGGCTATACAATAGTAAATTCATAATAATCATCAAACTGATGCTTTCCTAAGTGGATTCCATCTCAATTTTTACTGAGTATCATTAAATGCAATGGAAAATACTAATTCCTCTAAGTCAAACTAAATAGGATCGCACACACTACCTCAAGAGTTCTTACGCTGACATTGCTCCATTCATTATTCGCATTTGATGAACTAAAATGGCATGAAAAGCCCTATGAATAATAAAATTAATTACAATAGCATACCTTTAAACATAATTACAGGTGAGAAATGCAAGAGACTGATCAGTAAACATACAGAGGGATTCCTTTGGTATCTACAACTTACCCAAATACTTTTTTACAATCGGCTACTATCCAAGAAAATCAATCTTCTTGAGTTGCTTCATCATCCTCATCCATGGAATCATCCTGTTTTTGATCCTCCTCGACATGGTCAACACCCTGAGTTTCTTCATCAGATATTGATCCACCCATTGTCTTGACTCCATCATCATTGCCAGTGTCACTACAACTCTCAGTATCCGAATCAGATGAACCACCATGGTCTTCTCCCTCTCGACGACAATTATAAGCAGCACCTACAAATTGCTCTTTCAAATCAGGAGCAACAATGCCAATCATCTCGCTTAGTGCTCGTCGTTCATTCTTTCTGGCAGCAGCAGTATCAGAAGGAGTGCTTGGACTCTCCGCCACCACCATATTTGAATCGGGGAATGGCCCTGAACCTTCATTAATGTTTCTGCTTCTTGAAGGTTCATTTTCTTCATATACAGAAGGGGCAGTATTGCAACCCCAGCTACCAGGGACTTCAGAAGTTATAAGGTCTTCTGTTCTGATTAAGCATCCGGCTTCTGTACCCTCAATAGTCTTTTGAGTATCTACAGGATTATTTGACTGTGAATGTTGTGAAAGTTCACGACAAGGTGTTTCATGCTTCTCTGTTTCCATTTCATCATCAATCTTCATAGTGTCCCCTTCTAATGGACCACCTTTGTTCAAATCAAAATTCCGTTCACCATTATTTGATGGACTATCAATTTCCAGAACTTGTTCAGTGCCTATTCCTTCCATCATTGCGGCTGCACCAACACCATTAGTATCAGAACCAAAGCAACCTCTTACACCGTGGTCACGATCAGCACTGGTGAATTCTGCCTCTTGTGTATTTTGGCATTCTTCACTTCTTATATCACAGTCATGCTTCTCAGTGACACTTGCTTCATTGCTGGATGTTTCAATTTGATCTCTGTTAAGCTTCTGAGCCGAAGTAGTAGATCCTGCCTTTGCAGCATTGCTACTGCGGTATACAGCAACTTCCTTTTCTCTTCCTGAGGTTCCACCTACAACTCCATCCATATCTACAGAAGTATTATCGTAATTCTCATCATCTTCCAGAGTTCTCTGCATAGCCTTCAATTGTTCCTGTTGCTTAGCAAACAAAGATTGTATCTCCTCAGTAGTGGAATAAAATGACCGCAGCTGTGTTTCCCTGCATAAATCATTGAGCTTCAGCTGCAAAATCTAGGAATTTACAATCAACATAAAGATCAGGGCTTGTGTATATGTTGCATCACAAAGCAAAACTACCAAAAAGCATTTCGCATACAAACAGTACAATGCAGCAGCACACTATCCAACATTGTCTTGCAAACATACAGCTGCAATCAAACCAACATGAATGACAACCTACTTAAGGACACCAGGATCCCTAATTTCAATATAAGTAATGTATACCCTAATCAAAACAACAGTTAATTATGGCAGTCTTTTTTTTTTTGCTATGGCCGTAGCCTCAAATTAGTTAGTTTTGAACACACCCTATAGGAAAAGCACCATACAAAATTACACTCAATTGTTGTAAAGGAGGAAAGGTGTTGTAATAAAAATAGAAAAAGGGTTTATCAGCACCAAATACTGTAAAAGATCCATCTAAATAAAGATTTTTTAAACATTTGGACAATCGTGTCCTTGTTGTACATGTTTCTAAATGTCTCACTTTTTAGAGCAGTTTAAAGTTATTTATGATCCATGAAAGTATCATAATGCCAAAAACCAAGGAAGTGCACTAAAGTAGCAGGCCCCGTGTCCTCTGATATTCTATGCCAGCATGTCTGTACAGTCTATATAGGGAAAAAAGATAATCAAGTTGATTCATTCTATATATATATTTTTCAAATTAGAGATATCCCATCCCATCCCATCCCATGATCATGATTAACAACAAATCAAGCCTTACCGAAGCATGAGTCTTTCCCTGGCACCTTTTAATCTCCGCCTCTCAAAATCAAGTTCTCGCATTGCAGCATTTATCTCAAGCTCAAGAACTGAAACTTTAGCCCATGCTTCTTCACGAGCTGCCTGCTAACGACAGTGATAATTATCTAAGTTTCAAATAAATAAACTTCATTAAAAAAAAAGGGACTTAAAAGAAAAAGGATAAAATAGAAAACAAAAAGAATCAATTAAAAAGCCAAATAACATAATGAATATAAGAATCTTCATTCTTTGGATCATGAGTACTAGTAAGTTAAAATCATTACGATTGTTTCAATAACTTATGCTGCAGTCTCACTGAAATAACATTAGTAAGATACCTGGATGGGTGTAAGCAGACAAAATTTCAAAAAAACACCAATGTACCAAAACATTTGAATTGTGTGCAATAAAATTCTCATATCTACCTTTTCGCTCTCAAGCTCTTTCCTTAATCTTCTTGTTTCTTGTTCAAGTTCTTCTACTTTCTGCTCCAAGAATTAGCATTTAATTTCAGCTAGTTATCAACTAAAATATGTTAAAGCAACATGACATTCAATACAAAATTGTCTGATTACCTTCATTCCATTTTCAGTGGTCTGCTTCTCAAGATGTACTTGGGTTTCCAACTGGCGAACCTTATTATCAGAGACAACCAACTTTTCCCTAGTATCCTCCTGTAACATAAAAGGAATAACGAGGAAAATCTCTATATGAAATACATAAAAAATTGGCCTGCCTTGGGATAACAGGAGCAAAAACAGAACCGTACCAGCTTGGACCTCAAGGTTTCAACCAGCAAACACATTTCTTTCTCTGAATCCTGCAACACATAATAAGAAAGACCGCTTGTGAGCTCTTAGCAGGAAGCAAGCCGTTTCTTACTAATTCAGCATTAAAAGTTTCAAACCTTTAGCTTATTTATTGCTTCTTGTAGCTCTCTTTCTCTTCTTACAGAAGCATCTGAGAGTCGTTTTATTTCCTCTTGAGCCTCAGATTGTGCTCTATGAACAGCAGCTTTTAGATCAGCTGCAGCCTTTTCTCGTTCATCTTTTCTCTGAGTCCGCTCTTCATCTAATTGTTCCTTGAGTTCAGCTATAGTTACCTTTTGACTGCAAGCAGGAGAGAGAAACACACAATTACTTGCTATAGTGTAGAACAGAATTATTACTACTTTTAGAATTATCAATCTGAAATAAATTAGTAGAGAACATGCAACCAAATGGGCACATCCCTTTACTGAATGAGTTTTCTCATTGATGATTTTGCAGATTCCTAATCTCATCCTTCCCCAAAAGCATAAATTGGTATATCCTCCTATGACACATAGTACAAAGAAATTCAAAACTAATTTAAGTGATTCACAATTTTCACATAGAAAGACGAGTGAAACAAATCCCAGTTACTGCAGACGATCAGGTCCGAGATAAATGCTTCTCCAGTTGAGCAAACAGGGATACTTGTGCGCTCACACAAATAATTTCCCACCGGAATCACCGTCTAAAGGTAAAGAAACAGGAAAAATAAAAAAGGACCACCACTAATACTACTAATTAGAGATAAATTGGAAAACCCCAATAGATAATTATGAAAACTGCTCTTGAAAAATAAATCTGGATCCAGGAGTCTACTATTAGTAGGACAAGTACTAATGTTCTGGTTTACCATTATACAACCGTTACCTCTAATTGATTGTGCAAATATTAAAAATATTTATTTTCCCCCTTTAATTAAAGAAAATGAAAGGTTTAAGAAAAATTCTTTGAAAAATTGAAGAGAAAACAAATATATGAAAATAAACAAATATATGAAAATTTGTTTGTTGAAAAACAAAAAAGGAAATTGATAAAAGGGGAAAGATGAATGAAGGAAATAATTTTGGCTTCGTCAATGCTGCTCTTATGTATTCTTAGGTGTAACAGAGAACTTAAAGCTATGTAGTTATTTATAAAATGAGTATATAAATATAGCAATCAAGTTGGTCTGGTACTTGGGAGCTGCTAAACTTAGGCTCTCTGAATCATGAATCGAGCCTGTGCAATTAGAAAGTGAATCTACCTCGAGCTAAATTATCAAGCACTATAGCATAGCGGCATTTGAACAAACTGCTATTTTTCGCGATCCGCAATTGCCAACATTGGGGCCATTTGGGACTAATAAATGGTTGTTATGTTCTCTAAAGGAACCATATCTCTACGAGATGGTGGGTCTCATAAATGAGTGGTCATAGAGATGGTTCTTTAGGTAGGGCATCTAAAGGTCTCTGTCTCTATTATGAATGGTGTCTGGACTCCCTTGAGTATTTCTCTAGGAGTAGTGGTCTTTCAACCTTTCGTGGTAGCCTGTGATCTATTTTGAATATGTATGGGGATCTAAGACTGGTGTGTCTTAGTAGTTAGGCCTTAGAAGTTGTTTTCGCTCCCTTTTCCTGCTCTGTTTTCTGTTTTTGTTTCTTTTTGTAATTTGGGTTGGAGTACCATTGTACTCCATCTAATATAAATTTTTGGCTTCCCATTCAAAAAAGAGTCAAAGGTAAAACACGATTAATCTCTACTACAATACATAAAAGGGATTCTTGCATCCCCAAGGTCTTCAATGCCAGAGAAAATAAACGAATCAAAGCCCCAATTCAATGTAGTCTTAAATTATAGACAGCTATGATGGCAATAAACATGTGGGTCAGTTCTATATTTTCTATTCTTTTTGTAATATAAAAATCAATCGACCAAGGTGCCAATGCAACTATATAAGTATGAACCACTTATCTCTACATTACATACACCGATGATAAGTCTAATAAAAGAAACAATTGATATCACTTATTGAAGAGGTGAAGAATGAAACCATAAGTTTATATAAATCATACCTACTTATTAGTTCATTTGATTCAGCACAAGACTGCATAGAAGCACCAAGCCTTTCATTAAGGTCTTCCAGAGCCTGTTTTTGTTCGGAGAATGCCCTGTTGACATCTCCTAGTTCCTTTTGTTTGAGATCCACCATTTTCTGTAAATCTTTTATTTGATTGGCGTGACATCTTGTGATGGACTCTTTGGCAGATTTTAATTCCTAAATATTGGATCATAACTTAGTTAAGATATTGCATATTACAAATTATATGAGTATGTAAGATGAAATGAATATCAAATATATCAAAGAATGCACATATAGTTGTTAAAGATCACATGCACCCTTTCTTGTGAAACAAGGAAAGGTTATAAATTCAGTGCACATATCATGTATACCATTAATTAGAAAGAAAGGGGGGTTTAAAAAATGAAATGCAATTATATCAAAGCATCATGTTCGTAAGTTTGTGGCAGAGCCTCAGCTAACATTGGGTGCAGCCACTATAAATTCAAATGATTGCATACACTTTCATGGCGCTCAACAGCTGCACGGTTGTCACTACGCAAAGTATCAATTATAACCACCTGATTCTCCAATTGCTTTCTCAATTCCTGTCAAGACTTAAGATAATTGGATATAAGTAAAGGAAAAAAATATTTAACAATGATTAATAATGCAATCCCTCTAAGTTAACACACCGAGTTAGATCTTTGAAGGCTTCGAAAATCATCAAGAGATATAGGACCCTCAGGAGCGCCAATGCCCAAACCTTTCAATCTCTTGTTTTCAGAAACAAAATCCTCTACACATTCAAGAAAAGAAAAGCAAAGAAAGGATAAAGCATACTAAAATGAAAATATCAAAATGCTGTGTATCTTAATGATCAATATCAGTGATATACGTGTATAAACTGTAAGCCTTAACTAACTCTGTTGGGTCAGTTAAAATGCTGGATAGTTATTCTGTTACAGTTCAGTAACTATTGTGTTCTCTGAAATTTGTACTCTCTAAGATTTCCTTAGCTATCTATAAATAGCTAACAGTTGAATCAGACTATATTCAATGAGAATATCATTTATTTTTCACTTTTATTTTTGTTTTCACATTCATTTCAGTCTCCACAATTCTTCCCGCTGAGGAATTGTAATATTCAATATATGATGTAAATTGAAAAAGTAACTATCCAGAGTAGAGGAAGCTTGAATTCAACTTACAAGCCACATCAGAAAATGCAAGGTGATAAAATTTATTACATATTTGTGCTCTTCATCATAACATATACCTGCTTTTCGTTTAGCAACTGCATTGTCTGGCACTGGATTTGAAACATGCACCTCTCGATATACAAAAGCAAATGCAATTTCTGCAACGTAAGATACAAATAATAATTTGGAAAGAGAATAAAACCATAACAAATACTCGACTAGCAAATCATCAACTTAAAACAAAAACAAATACAGTACTTTTGTCCAATTTTAGAAAACAAATAACATCCATAAGCAACAGTAAATAAACCAAAAGTCGTAGTACAATAAAAACCACAAATAAAATCAAATACAGAGAACTATATTTTATTTCTTCTTACAAATAACAATGGAATTATAAAAAGAGAGGATGGATAAATAAATAGAGTTATAAAAAATGTTATCATTTATCTAATTTTTAGGGTTTTCCTCTCTAGGCATTATTATAAAAGTTCAAAAAAATTAAACTTAAAATTGCTTAATATATCTAGAAGTATCCGAAGAATCTGTGAAGTGTTCAAAATAATTAAAAAGTCTGACATAAAGGTTACTATTATTGAATATCTTAACAATACTTTTTAATATTTGTAATGCTTTTCACAGTTAAAGGAAGTTGAATGCCAAATATATAGACTAGGGAACTAGTGATCAGAACCACATCAATGACAAATATTTGTAATGCTTTTCACAATACTTTTTAATATTTGTAATGCTTTTCACAGTTAAAGGAAGTTGAATGCCAAATATATAGACTAGGGAACTAGTGATCAGAACCACATCAATGACAAATAAAATAGAAAAATCTACAACTAAGGTGAGGAAAAGTCGAATGTAAGTAATAAATTAAATTAAATAAAAGGAGACATTGGGCCATCAAAAGGAATTCATATTACCATGCTGAGGAGGGGCAGCAAATGATATAATATCACCATGGCAGACTTTGACAGCAGCACCATTCTTTTTCAACTTCTCCCAGTTAAGGTAAGTTCCATTTGTGCTGAACAAAGAGTTACCAAAGTTAGAATATGAGGAGACTAAAAAAAGAGGGGATATTTTCTTCCTCAAGTAAAAGGAGCGATGGAAAAAACAAAGCTCAATAACGGAGCAACAACCTTGTATCTTTCAAGAATATAGACGTTGTGTTCTCCATATTTTCATTGGTAACCTTCGTCTTGTATAATCTGCAGTGATTTGCACTAACGGAATTTGAATCAATCTGAAAACGCACATCCTCTACCAATCGTCCGATGCAGTGCTCATCAGCAGTTAATAAGATGTTAATTCCCTGGTTACAATCATTCAATCATATAAAATTGAAAAAACAAGGAACAATTAAATCAAAAAAGAAAATAGATAAAATAAAGTGCCATCGCCATAAGTCACAGTAAGAAAAGCCAGAACTGGTAGTAAACTCCCTGCAGAAGCTAACTCCAGCATAACTTTCTTCTACTTCATTGCAATTTCTTTTTCCGACTCAAATACAAACCAATTTGCCGACCCATTTACTTTACGAAAACATTTCCTTTGCATTCTATGATTTCACTATATAATTACAAAACTGTCATTTTTTTTTCTATCTGTTTTCCGTTCAAAACTTCAAATCATCGAAAACAGAAAACAAATTGTAAATAAGGTGGAAGTTTCATAAATAAAAAGTAAAAACAAAAAGTTTTCTCAAATTAAGAAACCTTTGAAATTTAATATAATTTCACCAAATTGAACATTTGTGTGCCATGCCATTTACTGAGAGCAAAATCCTCCATCCAGTCTCATATATAAGAAGAAGAAAAAACTACCTCACACCCTTAAAAGAAAAATAGTTGACCTCATTTAATTTGTTGAAAATAATTTTAAAAAATCAATTGAATTCTCTAAATTGCACTTCATGGAAACTGTTCCGGGAAAAAGTATTGGAAAAAATTAAATAAATTAATGAAAGGATATTGTAGGAATAGCGTTATAATTAGTTAACTTAGACTTATATTTAAAACCACAAAAATATACTTTTTTTTTTGTTGCTTATATTTCAGATCATAGGGAGTACGTACGGACCACTAATGCATTGAACATAAGGTGGCAGTTTCTCGTAAATAGGGAGAACAGAAATGTTTTCCCAAAGTAATAAACCATTGAAATCTAATAAATCCACAAAATGGAACATCGGTGTGCCATACCATTTGCTGAAAGTGAAATACCACTAATCCATTGAACATAAATTGGCCTCTAGATGATTAATTAACAGTAATTTTTTTAGTGGAGTATAATGCATAACAGAATTAACCTAATTTGCAAACAGCTCTTCTAAATTTGCAAAGAAAATGATAATAAAAAGGAAAAAGAAAAGAAAAAGTAATAAAATGGGGAATAGAGAGAAATGAAGATAACCTGATTTCTTTTGCGAGCATTATTGGAAATGGCAGTGAGGACACCCCAAACATTAGAATCAGAGTTGTGAAGTGGTTGAGAAGCGAAGTTGGAAGCAACAGAGACAATGCGATCTTTAGCTCCCAAAAACGATGATGGATTATGCTGCTTATTGGGAGAATTTCCCTTGGATCTCGGGGTTCCGCCGCGAGCTTTCTCCTCCTCCTCCTCTATCGCCATTGCACAGTCACTGAAGAGAGAGAGAGAGAGAGAGAGAGAGAGAGAGAATTCGCGGGAATGGTAAACCCTAATTACCTGAATTCCTTTATATAAATGCGTTGTTGTGGAAGTTAGTAAGTGTGAGTGAGGAGTGTGTCGTGTTTCGCTTGCTATTACAGCTTGCCTCGGAAGTCTCCAAATTTTTATTTTCTTTTTGTTGTATAAATAAATATGCCCTCCACTTACCATCAGCTTCAATAATCTCTATCCATATAAATATAAATAAATTAAAGAAAGTCCGGCTATTTAATTTAAATTTTATATTAAATATATTAATTTTTTATCTATTTTAATTTATACTTAAATTTAAAATAATAAAAGAAATTTCTAATTATTAATTTTTAATGTTTTAGTTATTAATTTTTTTAATTGTATCATTAGATTATTGTACATAATTTCAAAACAATTATAATTTACATTTATAATATACCAGGAAACAAATCAACATTTGACAAGAGTAAAATGACAATTATTTCTTTTAATTGTAGGTATTTTTCAATATGTCTAAAATAACTAAAAATAATATATAAAAGTAGTATTTAATCTATGAAAACAAGTGTCATTTGAACACATACTAAAAAATAAAATAATTAGGCTTAATTACAGTTTTGGTCATTTTATTTTGGTTGAATGCAAAAGTAGTTCCCCATTTTGTTTCTCACCAGTTTTTGTCCCTCAATCAGAATTTTGGTTCAAAACTTAATAAAATTTCATTGTTTTTGAATTTATTTAAGTCACAACATGCCTCAAGATCTCATTTGCAGCAATTGTACTTGAAATCTATGATCATAAATAATGTAGTACGACTTTAAAAAATGAAATTTTATCATGTTTTGGACCAAAATTCTGTTTAGGAGACCAAAAATGGAGAGAAATAAAATGAGGGGATTATTTTCGCGATTCAGCTAAAATTGAGGGACCAAAACTACAATTAAGTCAAATAATTATAAAAAAATAAAAATTATTCTATCAAACTACCAATTTAATTATTAATGGATTTTTTTTACTATTGTCAATGCAAAATATAATAATATTTTACAAATTATACATATAATAATAATTAAAGAATAATATAGGAGAAAAAATTAAAGTTATATTAAAAATTAAAAATTACATTTATTTTGATATTTTTATTAAAATAACACAATGCAAAAGCTCCTAAGGTTTGACCACATATTTGGGTTTGAGATCCCCTTCCTGTAATTGGAGTTTGGTCTCCAAGTCGACTTTTAACTCCTCCACCCAAGTCAAAAAAGCATACGACGGTCCAATTATTATGGTCATTCCTCACAATATTAAAAAATTAATGTAATGTTATTTTTAGAATAATGTCACTGAATACGCATAAATAAGTTAACTTTTGTTAAAATCTGAGCAAGCAAATACATACCATTTTTTTTTGTTTATAATTGAGGTCAGAGAAAATATTTTTAAAAAACAAATGTTTTAGGGAATTTGATAAGAATTAAAATACAAACATATTCAATTAAAAATATACGATGTTTTTATTTTATAAAGACATTTATTAGCAAAATTTATACCTAAATGTGACATTTGATTCTTAAGAGAGAATTTTGTATTCATGTTATTCTATCTGATTTTATGATTACAATACTCGGTGAAAGAGTAAATGCTAATGAATACTTTAAGATTATTGTTTAAGGGCATATTTGAGGGTTTATAAGGGAGGAGAGACGAGTTTTGTGAAAAATAATGAGAAAATGGAAGGAATAGTTTGGAAGGAGAGGTTTTCGGGAATTCAATTTTTTCTTAATACAAAATTTTCTTAAATTGAGGGAACTAAAAAAAATGTGTTGATAGAGGATTTTTGAAAAGGTTAATAAATTTTTGAGATAATCTTCATGTTGCTATAAAACACTCAAAAATTTAAATGTATTAATCATTGAAATTAATTCATCAAATTCAAAAGTAAATTAAGATTGATTATGTATATTTCTTTTATCAAGATTTTGTATATTGTTAACATTTAGATCATTTGGATTTTTTTTTATTTTGTATTGATTTTAATCTAAATGTTAACATTCATCAATAGAAAAGTAAATAAAATTAATTTTGTATATTGATTCTGTCATCATCATGCGTTTGCAGTTATTTAAAAAAAAATACTTGTAATTATATTATCTTACCGTTGTATTAGTAATTGCAATTAAATTATTACAATACAAAAAATAATACTTTTAAGCATGTTTGGTCTCGCGGTAATAAAAAATAATTTTAAATGAATTAATTTTACTTAAAAATAAATCAAACGTAAAGTAATTTATGTTTGAATATCTTCTTACGAAAATAAGTTGAACAATAAATTTTATTATAT
The DNA here is from genome assembly GCA_037974875.1 of Cicer bijugum. Lineage (NCBI taxonomy): Eukaryota > Viridiplantae > Streptophyta > Magnoliopsida > Fabales > Fabaceae > Cicer > Cicer bijugum. The sequence continues at coordinate 60,957 of JBBPBT010000941.1, read as the reverse complement.
AAATCATGTTTGAATTTAAAAACTACAAATCACAACTTCAAATTAGAATTAATTCAACTCGATACTATCCAAAAAGTCAGAATCTCCAAAATTACAACCAAACATACACTAATATGGTTAAATTTTTCTAAACAATATTGTTAGTAGAGAAGTTATATTAAGAAAATTATAAAATATTGTTACATGTATTAGATAAAAATTATGGAGATATATTTTTAAACTATTATTAAACAATCAAATACGTTTGGTATTGTTAGAAGAAATGCTATATCCTAGTTTCGTTTGTTTGTTGGTGGCCATAGAATGTGACTCGGCATGCAGATTGCTTCAAATGGACAGTGGTCATATGCTAGCCAGTGCATATTTCGTAAAAAAAAGCTAGGCAGTGCATATATTATTGTTTCTATTTATATGGTTTTTGGGTTTTTTTAGTCTATCTTAATTAGAGGTTTTGTCTACTCGGTAGGATTCTAGACATTTTATGGCTTCATTAGGGTCCCAATGGTTCAGGAAGGAGATGGCCTTAAGATTTCATAATTTCATTTTCAAATAATTAATAATAAACATAATTTGAAGTTAAACATCCTAATGTACACTACATTAGCTTGAAATGTTCTCAACATCATTATTTTTCTCCAAATTTTGAGGGCGTATTATTTCTGAAAATTTTAATTTCAAGGGACTAGAATTGTGAAATTTAAACCAAAATCATATATAGAACAAAATGAGGCATCATAAATACAATTAATCTAACAATATTTGGTTGACCTATGCTAAATGTTACAAAGTATTACACACACGAACTACACGAATATAGAAGTGTTAATTTCACAAAAAAATCAACAAAATAATTATGGTTTTTACATAAATCATTGAGGTGTTAGCCAATATAACTCGATCAAATTTTTTTAGTAATGTTAACCATTTCTCTTTTACTTACCTCGGCAGCCAAACTTAAGATGATTGACCCCCTTTTTTCTTGAAAATTGGAGTCAAGACAACAACACGAGAGCAAACTTTGAACAAAAACCCATGCAGGAACAAAAATAAAAGCAAATGATCATGTGTATTTCGGCCATTTTGGTATGTTCATGTTTGTTATAATGAAGAACACTCTAAATGATTCTCTCTGTATCTATGTTGCCTGGGAAACAAATTTCCATTCCATTGAAACATAATCACTCATCAACTCATGTTATTTACTGTTATATCCTTCCGCCGTGCATGCTTTATCAACCAAGTATAATAAAAAAAAATGGAAAATTGGAGCGATCTTAACTCGCATAAACAATTACAGAGAAATTAAGGGAATACTACATTTTCATCCATCTTCAAGGATCTCTCTGTGTACATGCATGCATGATGTGCTGCAGTATTTGTAATTATATCTGTGGAATGGAATTTTACCAGCAAGTGATGAATTACAACAGGAACAGTATATGTCACCATTTTTATCAGCCTCTGAAGTGGTTGCACTATTATTAGCTTGAATTTTCAGAGCAGCAATCCTTCTCTCTGCCGCAGCTGCTCTCTTTTCTCTTTCTGCATCCTGTGCTCTTCTTATTTCCTCCTGTTTTATTTTTTAAGATAAAAACAAATTCCATAATATTTAAAATATTATGCAGTTCATGTAATGTAATTAGCAGTTTGTAAACTCATAAATGTGTGGTGTGATTTTAACAAAAATAATTATATTTTAGTGTTGAGTGATTGTTGAAAATTAAAAATACAACCGGACAGAAGATAAATTGCAGTTTGGTGCTAGAAAATATTTTTTACTTTCATTTCATGTATTTGCTTTTAATTACAAAACCGACACTTTATTTTCACTTTGTTCCCTGTTCTAAAGATTTGTGAAGGTTACGGTGAAAACAAATAAATAGTTGCGCAAGGCAGAAAATTTAAATTTCACTATTTCTAGTACAAATCTTGTAAAACAGAAACAAAGTGACAATAAAAAGTGAAAATAAAAAACGTTTTCTAAAACCATTAAGTCTCTAAAGTAGCATGCATTTTGGTTCCACTGAAAAGGGTGAAGTGAAACCAAAGAGAATGTATGATTAGTTCTATCAAAGTGCCAAACACTACAATAGTAATTTCTATATTTTTGGCCAGCAAAAAAACAGTATTAACCTCTTTCGATAATTTCACACCAGTTTTTGGTTGAGATTGTCCTGTGGCAGATGTTGGTGCAGTCGTTTCTTTTTCAGCCTGAACACCACATTCAAGATTTGTCAGTGCAACGAATTTCAACAACACTAAAGATTGAGTTCAAAATTACCAACATATCTGATTGAAACAAAAAAATGGAAAATCAAAGTTTCTCAATAAAACCATAAGCATCAGAACCAAGAATAATAATTGAATTTGCAGATCGAGGGCGAAGTACAAGAGTGAAGAGTCCCTTTAACTTTCATAATCCACAAGAAAGTTTGTTAGTTTGTTCGTGCACACTCGCATTACACTCAATTACAAGCTAATTGTGTAATGTTTGGTAGCCAAAGGAGGGAAGAAGACAGACGAATATTATTTTGAAGGAGCAGGTACCATTTCCACTCTAGTCGACTATGTCAACACTATCAAGATAACTCTGAAATCTTTTAAGATAAACATTAATAAATGAAGTAAAAAATGACTGAAGAGTGTATATATAGAAAGAATGAGACTGTCAATTGAGTTCCATTTTATAAAGGGAGGTGAGAATTAAGATTGTAGTCGTGATTTCTCGATCCCGAATAGTGGTTGACGACCAACCACAAAAACACTAGTGGCATAGCACAGAGCAGGAGGACCCACTATTCTAAAACATTATATACAAACGAAATAATCAACACTATAATCACGAAAGCTGAAAAATGAAATAAATTACACAAAATTCATGATATATTATTCATAATTAAAAAAAATAATTACAAAGTCACATTTTTCACCCTTCAAAGTGGCATTCTCTTTCTTTAAGTGTGTTTTTGTTTTGCTCTCTCCATGATCCATTTGCCCCAGACACATACAAGGACCAGACATACGCCACCGAAAGCAACACAAAAAGAGGCCCCTGGTCGACAGATGCTGGGTTGCCTGTTGCTGGGGTTGCTGGACGTTGGGTCACTGGCTGCTGGATCAACGGAAGTGGGATGTTCAGAGCAGCTTCTCTGGTTCAATGTTTGAAGGTGAAATCATGAGTTTTGTGGGCTTTATAAGAATTCTTAAGCCCTAATAGGAAGGGAAATGACCAAAACCCCTAAGCACACCCCTCAATAATGCTCCCGTTTTAGAGGTATTTTAGGGCTTTTGAGTTTCCATCACTGTAGAACTGCCATTGGCCGCTATTACTGAGACGCGAATGCAGCCACTAAGGCTGCATCACCAATGTGCAACACCACAGCTTGCTGTAGCAGCCACATGCCGCTCCGGGATAGCGGTGCTATTGACAGCCTATAGTTTTATCTATCATAAAAAAGTCCTACAAAACTACATAGCACGTGGAGATGGAAAGAATAAATATGTACCTGAGCCTTCTTTTCTTTTGCTTTACGTAATTTCTTTAATTCTTTTGCTCTAGCTTTTCTCTTGGCATCTTTTTCTGCCTGTACAAGCCCAAAAGAGGCAAATATTACTCTTCCACATAAGTTCTTAGATTTGAATATTTGATCAATAAAAGTCAAAACTTCAATACATCAAGTCTAATGGGGTCTATCAGGAAACGTAATGGCATACAAGGTTCCCTAATATGAAGGATATACTTTTCAACCAGCCATACTTATTCCCTAGTCTCTCTTTTGCTGCCAATAATATTTATCACCAAGTCATCAAATGTAAAGACTAAAGAGAAGAGTGTGGATGATAAAAAATAATTGAAATCGTTTTGATTTCACATCATAACACAACTTATTCATAGAAATATCAGAATCACCTGCTTAGCAGCTTGCGATTCTTCCATTTCTTTGGTCAATGCACTAGGCACTTTTGCAGCATGCCAATCCCATTTGTTAAGATTTAAAGCCATAAACCTTCTGAAAGTGTTCCTGACATCCTTGTCAGGTGCCAACATATACGGGGTCCGCCCCCTTTCATCTTTGATGCATGGATCCAAGCCTTGTTCCAGGAGTTCCATAACCTTTTCAGAGTCACCAGATTGTGCTGCTTCATGTAAAGGAGTTGATTTAGCAGGTAGCTCATTTTCACTTTCGCCATTACTCAAAATAAGAGGCTCGTCATTTTGGTTACTTGAACAAGCTTCAGCTTTATCATTTTCATCCAACCCAGCCATGTCCACTTCGTCGATAGGTGGGGTGCCGTTTCTTTTAGCAATGCAATTTGGCAGTACGTCCTGTTGGTTGTTATGTAAAATTTCCTTCTCATCTGCCTCATTGGATACTAGAGTCAACTGGCTATAAACACGCTTGGCTTCCCTCAAAGTAGGCCTGCGGACAACCAACCCAATATTTCTAACACATTGGGGATTGGTAAAACACGGCTTATCTCCATCGTAAAGCAGTTGACGACTACTTGAAGGTGCATGTATAAAAATGCAAATAGAAGCGTCAAAATACGGTCTCCAAATAGTAAGCAGTTCATGAACTTCCTACAATATTGCCATGCCAATAATCAGTCTAGATTTACATATCACTGTGCAGAAACGTATATGCATCCAAACACAAAAACAAGGGTAATCAGTAAGAAAGCATTTTTCTGCAATTGCATGAGTATCTCAGAATGAGTATGTCTCTGTAAGTAAAATTGAAAGAACAATACAACAGTCAATTTGTCAAAAATAATGACAAATAGGGCCAATTGTCATTATTGCCTTGTATAACAATTTATAAGTATTAAGTAATCACACACATGACTAGAAGTTCTAATGTCTTTAACAAATTTAATTATAAATAAGTGAGAATAAGCAGTTTGTACTTTAAGAGGAGAAATTCTTGTTACAGTTAAACATTTAATAAACCATTTTCAACATGGGAAATAGCAAAACAACAAAATATATTGCTGTTGCCCAATAAATTAGCAAAAAAGAATTCAGCAAAGATTTCAGAAACGGCATTACAATACTAATTTCAAGTATTAATACAAACATACACAAAACTTTCCACCTCTTGATAAAACAAGAAAACATAGTATCATTTATTTATTAATCCTTATACAACTGCAATACATCCAATACCACGATGCACAATAAATAGGCTAGCTCAATATGTAATTTCAGAAAACCAAAGTGCAAAAACAACAATTGGCTAAAATGGGAAAAAAAAATTAGCAAGCAAAGCGATATAGCAGTGATTCAAAAACCTTCTTTAATGCAAGTTCGTTATAACGACGAAGTGAAGCACCAGCAGAATGTGCAGCCCTGCCAGAAGCATCTTTCGATGACTGTTTTTTTCCGGCCTTGGCCCTCACAACATATCTGCATATGAAAGATAAGAGTTTAAAAATAAAAGCAAAATTTGGAGCTCCATTTACAATTTTCAGTAAAGAGAACTGCAGAATAGCGAAACAACTATTTGGAGAAACTCGGGCACAAATGAAACAAAATTCCCTTCATTCTTCTTGTTAGAAGATATTATATATGAAAAATATTCTCAGAAGATCAACAATGTATGTTTGAATATTTTATAGCATTAAGTATCATAGCTGATATCTTAGAATTGGTTTTCATATTTCCTTACATTCATGCTTTGTTTCCATATTCAATTAAAATTATGAGTCTAGCAAAGTATAAATAGGTAGTAGTGTTCTGTCTTTTAAACACCACCAACATATATATCATATGTAAATATCAATTCAAGAGTATCTAGTCTTCTTTCTCTTATTTTCATCCCACTATACATAAAAGACTAAAACTCGATAATTTAAACAATTCTTACAAAATTATTGCACCTGATCACAAATCACAAATGTTTATTGCTCATAATGAAAATCTAAAACGAGGAAATCTAAAATCAGTAAAATTGATTGAATTATTATATGAGATTTAACCTGGAGGGTTTGAGTAAAACTGTAAAGTCACCAGCACAAATCCACAACTTAGCATTTTGTGTGAAATGCCCATTGGATAAATGGATGACTTGGGACGACTGAGAAAGTCATACGAGTGGTTGATAAAGGCACACGAGTACGACTACTTCCAATCATCCCCATAAGTTAACAATAAATTAGTTGTATTACGCGTGCATTACAAAATCGGCTTGCAACATTGCATGTCAAAGCAGAAGTAAGAATCTTAATAGTGATCCAGGCAAAAGAAAAAGAAACAATATGACAGCCAAAATTGATCCCTGCACAATATTTCCAAAGGACTAGACCTAAGACTCAGACATAACAGGAATTGATAAACAGAACAGCTCGCTTCACAGATACTTAAAACTTAAGCTTTTAACATGGTGCATAGATCACGCATATATTACTAATCTCCATCTGACACGGTCTGCGTCTCTGCGAAAATGAAACTCCAGCCATATTTTATTTGAATATCCTAGAAAAGGTTTCAAAACTATAACTTATTTTAAAATATATTTAGTAACAAAAGCATTTGCGAACCTGTGAAATGTCTTGTGAGCTACAACTGTATCACCATCAAAGACACAACCCGCGAAGTGCCCACCGGATGCAAGCAGAACAATCCTCAAACGGGTGTTATCCCTAGGCTCAACTGTGAGAGATTTCAACCTCTCACCCAAATGTTTCTGCACTTGTTCATCCTCATAGAAAACATTTTCACTCACATTCATAATCAAACACTTCCAGAGAGAAACTCTTTGCCCTGTCTGAAGACAGACAAATAGCTTTTGTTTAAAGCTTTCACCGGATTTACCACGCACTACATTTTGACCTAGAGACTCATTTTCACTGTCGTCATCGTCATCACTTTCTGATCCAGATATACTTGACACATCATAGTCTTTGACAAAATCAGATGTCAGAACCTCAAAATCATCTTCCTTCACAATGTTTTTCCCAGCAATTGTCAGCTTCACCTATAATCAATACATCAATTATATCAATTAATCAAGAACCTCTGGCATTCCCTTTAACACCCACAAACCAAGACGGGCACTTTGTTAGCATTTTGAACTAAAAAACACTAGCATATCAAGCTTCCAATCCAGAAAACATAATGGCAAGTCTTAAAACTCAATCAGGAAAAAGTTTGAGTTTTTCCATTTTAAAGCAAAATGGGTACCCTAAATTTTACTTAGGTGTGTGTTTGGTTATTCAGTAACGAAAATAGATTTTGATTGAATTGAGTTTAGTTAAAAGTGAGTTAAAAGTAATATGATTTAGGCTGCATGTTTGTTCCACTTTTATAGGAGTCAAAATCAATTTTGGAGGTGCAAAATTGATTATGGCATGCTTGGATGCTATGGAGTGGAATGGATTTTGCCTCCATAATGTGATTTTGACAATGAAATTTATTATTCAACTCACTTTTAACTAAAATCAATATTACATAATCAATTGATTCAAAATCAATTTTAGTTACCACATAACCAAACACATAGGTTAACATGAAAGTAAGTTCACAATAAATCGGAGTGTAAAAATCATGGGAGGCAAAAAATACAAATCCTAACTTAGTTAGAATCGATACTAACGTAAAAATCAATTCTAATCGAAAACTCTCAAGCATCGGAATCACTTTCGATTCTTCTAAAACTGAATCAAACGGCACTTAACTTCAATACAAAGGATAAAATACAATTAGAAGTAACCTAATAAAAAGAGTTCGGATTTTTCTCTTTAAAATTAAAATGATTATTCTAAACTGTACCAAAAATCACTAAAAACTGAAAAAGAGAGAATTTAATTAAATCTAACATTGAATCGATGAATATCGGATTTGAAATGGGAGCGTTGATCTTGAAGAGAATCGAACTGAGCCTTGCAGGTATTACATGTCAACCTAGGAGCCGAAACGACTGAGTTTTGAATATCATCGAAGTCGTTTGAGGGTAGTTGAAGGGTTTGGAGAGTTGCGTTGTGGTGGTCGGGAACGGAGGAGTGGGGAGAAGGGAGAAGACGACAAGAGTCGAAGAAGTTCGACGGAAGTTCGAAGATGGAACGGTGACGTTTTTCCTGAGACGTCGTCATTCGTGAGGTGCAAGGAGATTCGCCGCCGATGGTAACCATTAACGAGAAGTTCAGCAAAATAGTTTCATTTTTTCTACTTACACCTCCAAACTTGTCTTTTACTTCCTCAAACACAAACAATGATAATACTTACAATACCCCTAGTTTCATTTCTATTTTATTTTTGTAAACACTGTTATTATTTCATTAACATCAAATGAATTAAATTCTTGTATATATAAATATGTCACTTTTTATTTTGATACGTGATTTCTTACTTCATTAAAAAAACAAAAAAAAAGTTATTTTGTAACCGATTCTGTTAGTTTTTATTTTTATTTTTATTTTAAAATTATCTTTTATATTTATTTGTTTCTTATTTTTAATATAAGATATAATTGAAAGTTTTTAATAAAACAATAATACAAAAATAAAATATTCACATATAATTTGTAAATTATGAATTATATTGATTATACATGAACTTAATTTATGCAATTATAGCGAACTATGGTTGGTCCAATACCAAAACTAGTAAAGTTAGGATTCT
>JBBPBT010000941.1:33698-43842 GCA_037974875.1 Cicer bijugum | reverse complement strand
TAAGAGATATTGGGATGCAACTATCATTACCATTTATTTATTTTTATAATAAATGAATAATTGTTAATTTAATATATAAATAAAAAATTTAAAAATTATATTAATAAAATTAAATAAAATCTATTTAATAAAAAAAATACATTATTATAACAGTTGAGTAGATGTGTTAAAACAAATAATGTACTATATTATTACAAATAAATTTTATTAAAAATAATATAGCATGTTATTTAATTTTTTTAAAAATAATATTCCATTAAATTTGTTTTGTTTTAATTTTATTAATATAATTTGATTTTTTTAATTATTTTTTATTTATTAAATTAATAATTGATTATTTATTATAAAAAAAATATCAATTCCTAATATGCGACTTAGTTCGGAGAAAAAAAATCTGCATCTTGCAACCTCTAAAAAGCAATAAAAAATATAATACTTTAATATATAATTTTTTAATGTAAAATATAGTAAAGAATTTTGAATAAAAAAAACATATAAGTAAAATATGTTATTTATCTGAGTATTATTTAAACTTTAAAGCTTTTCCACACCCCTGCCCCTGCCATCCTTCAGCTAAACTTTTATTCAATAAAAAAAATTGGTTTTCTATTTATATACATACTATTATATATTCTAGTTACCAAAAATATGTGTATTATTTGTTCCTTCAATATATATTTAGGAAATGTTGAAACATCTTGCTGGCAAGAAGTGGCTAATCATACCAACTTTAGTGTCTATGATGTTAAAAGACATGGGGCCAAAAATTGTTCAAAAGAAAAATTATTGTGAATTGCCATGTTGGTGCTTGACCTATTGTGCTTGGCATATGATCCATTTATGACTACTGGAAAGTGGACTGCACATCATAATATAACTATGATCATGTAGCATCTGCAATAAACTTTTTCATATGTAGTGCCATAAATACAACTCAGTTGATAATTTTAATCACTTTATTATAGAGGGAGTTCAAATTTGAATTTAAAATAAAGTATTTGAAAGGAAAAAAAAAACATTTTCAAACGTGTACGACGTTGGCATCACTACCTACGATTTAATTATTTTGACTCGTTTTATTTTATTCCAACAATAACACCATGGTACAAAATTACAAATCAAGCTCATGGGTTTTCTTTGGCTTCACAAAAGCTTCACTCCCTTTGCTTGTGACTAGAGTAAATGTCGTAGTCCTTTTCTTGTTACTTCACAACGTTATGAAAGAATAATTCTGTAAAATCTACCTTTTTGATTAGTTTTATGTATTAGTAATTAACGTGTTAACAAGATCACTACTATAAATATATCGGCTAAATTGGTTATAGTAATTAACGCTACCTTTTTTTGGATTAGTTGACACGATCAATTTGATCTATTATAAATTCTTTCAATGACTTGGTCTCAACGCTTCAAATCTAAATACATAAATATTCTTATTGATTATGTCAATATTTATAGATAATTTGCAGTTATATGCTATTAACTTAGATGTTGCAAGTTTATTCGTATTTTTTTTATTTAATTTTTAGCGACTTTGAATTTATGTTATCTTCTGTTGAAAAAAATTAAAAATAATTATCTCAATAATGCGTAATATTTTCTCCCACCAGTGCACATAAATATGGACAAACAAAAAATATAATTTCACATAACAATAATAATTGATAAAAAATTAAATTTGAGACACCCAATTTTTAATATGGAAAACTTCTTTCAAATTTAGAGGATAAAAAACTTAATGGGTATTAACTAGTTACATCTTTAATATATAATACATTTTGACATCCACCACTTAATCTAATACATGTTTATATTCTAAATTCTAATAAAAATAAACTAATTTAATTGCTTCTTATTTTAAAATTTAACATATTTTTATTCCTTCTTGTCATCTTATAAAATACTTCTAAAGTGAGCCTTTTATGGTGGGAGTATACTCACATTGATTAGTTTAGAGCATTTTTTATATTATTTAATTTGTTAATAAAAAATATATTTATTTATTTATTTAAATTATTAACATCATGACGATGATGTATTTATTTCCTTGGTCGGGTAGAGTCGGTGAGAAGGAAAAGAAGATGGTGAAAAAAAATATGTAAGCCACATACAATATTATTATTAATTATTAACGTTAGTAGTTAATATTTTATTTAATAGGTTGGGTCATCTACCAATTCAAGCCCTAATCCTAATATCACGAAGTCATTTTTTCTAAATCCTAAACTTGTACATAAAACACAAATAAAAAATTTGTACATACTGATAGAATTTTCATGATTCAATGTATCCTTCCTTCCAGAAGCATATAATCGTTCGATTCAATGTATCCTCCCCTCCAAAAGCATATAATCATTCGAAAGAATATATCATCACTCTCAATAAAACAACCTATATCAGATATCATGGTGTTCAACCATAGTAGTATTTTATTTCTATTTCTCATGACTATTTACACATTAATTAGGTCTATTTGGACCTCTCTTCCCACATACCATATGAATTTATACATATGCATACCAACCACGAACTATTCATAGTTGGATACAAAAAATAAAATAATGGAAATAAGTATTGGCTCATAAAGAACTTTTGGCCCATCCTTAATTTTATGAAGTCATTTTTTCTAAATCCTAACTTACATTAATGTAGGTCTAACTTACACTTTTGGTCTGTCCTCTACCGCTATAGTAACACAAACATATATACAAAATGATCTTAGACCAATATAGGAACACAAACATATGTCCAAAACGACCTCTACCAACATATTAATACATACATATATCCAAAACGACCTTTACCAAAAACAAATTTATATCCAAAACTAACTATAACAACAGAGTAACACAAACATATATCCAAAACAATCTCTACCAACAGAGTAACACAAACATATATTTAAAACAATCTCTACCTAACACAAACATACATCCAAAACATTATTTACCTAACACAAACATATATCCAAAACAATCTTTACCAGCATAGCAACAGAAACATATATCCAAAACCACAAACATATATATAAAAAAAAAATCTCTACCAACAGACTAACACAAATATATATCCAAAACAATCTTTACTTAACACAAATGTATCCAACAAACATTAGTCATATATCCAATAAATGTTATTTATTCAAAACAATTTCTACCTAAAAGTTTTCATAGATCACTCTCTCACACTCACATTTCTCATTTTCAGTGAGACGGGAAATAATTACAACTCATTCTAATTCCTTCTTTTTATTGTTTTTTTTTATCTAACATTATATATATTTTTTCTGCATAACGGTTTTTCTCCTTGTTGGGTGGGCTCACTCTCCAAGTGGAACCCACCAATTTTACTATTATTATTATTATTGAAATAAAAAGAAAAAGAAAAAAAAAGTTTTAATGAGTTTGACCCACGTGAAAGAAATAAAAGAGATTTAGAAATTCCTAAGATCATAACACAGAAAGACAACGGAAGAAGAACAGTTCCTACCACTGAGTCTGTTACGAGTAGTTTTATCTTCTGTAGTTACTTTGGCATATCCATTCTAGTGGAAGGTTGTTATAGAGTTATTATTGTTGATTGATACACTCACGTAAAAACTTTCACAATTCAATGTATCCTCCCTTTCAGAAGAATATAATCGTTCTAAAGAATATATCCTCACTCTCAATAAAACAACCTGAATCAAATACCATGTGTTCAACTCATATACTATGTCTTCTTCATCATCACAACTTAGGTAAGTTAATTTTCATCTCATTTTTATTATATGTTTCACTTGCAAATAACCTTTGAAACTTTTATTTATATGAAATACAAAATTAATGTTATTTCATTTGATTTTTTTTTACTTCCCGTCTGCTCTTGTATCACCTCAATGCTTTCATTCCTTTAGATGAATGATAACATGTAAACCAAAATTAATGATAACATGTATGGTTATTAATAATTATTAAATTATTAATAACTTTTTTAGGTTGATCGTGATGTTAGCCATTGTAATATTCTTAATTGCATATACCAGCTGAGCTTAGTTAATATTATATATAAGTGTTTCATTGATATTATATTCTATGCATGATCAAGATATGATGTGTGTTTATGTGTAATATTTTTGTATATAATGTCAGTATATTTGTTAAGAAGTATGATATGCTCAATTTATGCTTTTGTATATGACAACTGCTATTCGTTTCTATTTCTCTCAGGACTATTTGGACCCTCTTCCCAGATACCATATGAATACAAGAAAGAAAAGAATATGGTGAAAAAAACGTTTAAGCCACATACAATATTATTATTAATTATTAATGTTAGTAATTAATATTTTATTTATTGAGTTGGGTCATCTACCAATTCAAGCCCCAATACTCATTTCATGAAGTCATTTTTTCCATATCCTAACTTACACTTCTAGCAGCCGCCTTAAAAGTTGACAGATCACTCTCCCACACTCTCAGAGTTCTCATTGAGACGTGAAATAACGACAACTCATTTGATTCCTTCTTTTTTTTTTCTTTCTAACATTATATATCTTTGTTTGTAAAATCGTTTTTCACCTTTGTGTCTCCCTCTCTTCTAACCAAACAACATTCCATATTATATCAAGACAATAGATTTTCTGCACAAAGATGAATTTATCCAAAAATGACAATGAATTCTCAAAAACACAAACAAAAAACTTGTATATACTCCCTTTCAATAGATAATCGGTGTTAACTGATATATTATGTCTTCTTTATCACGACTTATGTAAGTTAATTTCCATCTCATTTTTATTATATGTTTCACTTGCAAATAATCTTTGAAACTTGTTTATTTATATGAAATAGAAAATTAATGTTATTTCATTTGATTTTTTTTTACTTTCTATTCGTGTATCATCTCAATGCCTTCCTTCTTAGACTTCCCAGGTGAGTATGTTTTTTGTACCCACCATTTTCTTCAAAATCCTTTCCAAGATATGTTGATTAGAGAAATGAAGAAGTTACTCCGAGTAGAAACCAAGTAATAAGACGAAATAATTCTTTTTTTTCCCTTACTTTATATTCTTGTCATATTCTTTGAACTTTTTGTTTTTATATTCTTACTATGTTTTTTTTTTTTTTTACTTATATTTGTTTTCATGTACACAACTTGAGTCAGTCGTATTTGCATGTCTTAGTTATAGAGGGATTAATGAAGATAAAAACAGGATTAGTACCATTATCGGCCCATCATATTAAAACATAGACCATAGACCAAAATGGGGAATTAAAAGCATTTAAAGAGTTATCTGGCTAAGGTTGTATTGAATATTATTTTGCATAATGCAGTCAACACATCATTATTTAAGACGTGTCTCCATATCTGAACTGAAGTGATATACATAGAATCGACGGATTCAGTCAATTAGCAGCTAACGAGGATATAATCAAAGAGAGGGTTGCACAACAACATCTGATAGCTGTCGTTTAAGTGAAAAACGTAGTAAATCTATGGATGGAAACAAAACATGTAAGTTTTATAATTCATATAATATATAATTATTGAATGAATGATAACATGTAAATGTACTATTATTGAATTAATGATAACATGTAAATTGGTTATTAATAATTAATTATTAAGAACTTTTTTATGTTGATGATGATGTTAGCAAGTGTAATATTATATAAAAGTGTTGATTACGATGAGTTGATTATATCAAGATATGATGTATGTTTATGGGTTGGTGATATTCATGTTGTTGTATATAATGTTAGTCTATTTGTGAATTATTATGATAGGTTCTAGGCTTTTGTGTTTCGTTTCTATTTCTCACGACTATTTGGACCCCTCTCCCCAGGTATACCGACCACAACCACGAAGTATACGAGAAAAAAGAGAATATGGTGAAAAAAATGCCACATACAATATTATTGTTAATTATTAATATTAGTAATTAATATTTTATTTATTGGGTTGGGTCATCTAACTATTCAAGCCCCCAACACTAATTTGAAGTCATTTTTCTATATTCTAACTTACACTCATCGCCGCTGCCCTAAAAGTTAACAGATCACTCTCCCACCGTCAATTCTCAATGTTGTTCTTTTTCGATTCAATGTATCATCCCCTCTAGAAGAATATAATGTTAAAAAGAATATATCTTCACTCTCAATAAAACAACGAATCAAATACCATGGTGTTCAACTGATATATTATGTCTTCTTTATCACAACTTTTTATGTAAGTTAATTTTCATCTCATTTGTAGTATATGTTTCACTAGCAAATGACTTTTGAAACTTGTTTATTTATATGAAATAGAAAATTAATGTTATTTCATTTGATTTTTTTTTTACTTCATATTCGTGTATCATCTCAATGTCTTCTTTCTTATACTTTGCAGGAGTGAGTATATTTTTTTATCGATTATTTTCTTCAAAATCCTTTTCAAAATATGTATATTAGAGGAATAAAGGGATGTTACTCCGAGTAGAAACCAAGGAATAAGACGATATGGATAATAATTCATTTTTTTCCTTACTTTATGTTATCATGTTCTATTTATTTTCATGTTCTTCCTATGTTTTTTTTTACTTATATTTGTTTTCATGTACACGACTTGAGTCGATTTTGCATGTCTTAGAGTTATATAGAGATTAATGAAGATAAAAACATATACTAAAACATAGACCAAAATAGGGAATTAGAAAACATTTAAAGGGTTATCTGACTAAGATTGTATTGAATATTATTTTATGATATACATATATCCATGGATGGAAATAAAACAGGTAAATTTTATAATTCATATAATATATAATTATTGAATGAATGATAACATGTCAATGTATTGAATTAATGATAACATGTAAATTGATTAATTTTCTCTTCTAGAAGACTATAATGTATCCTCCCCTCTATAAGAATATAATGTTCAAAAAAATATATCTCAATAAAACAACGAATCAAATACCATGATGTTGTATATAATGTTAGTATATTTGTGAATTATTATAATATGCTCATTTTATGGTGCTCTTGGTTTCTATTCTCACGTAAAATATTATTATTAATTATTAATATTAGTAATTAATATTTTATTTATTGAGCTGGGACAGATCACTCTCCCACACTCACAATTCTCATTTTTTTTTCTTTCTTAACATTAAATATCTTTTTTTTTTCTTTCTTAAACAGAGAAAACATAAACTAAATGGGGAAATAAAAAATATTTAAAAAGATTATGGCTACCGGAGAATAATAAAATTTCATAATTCACCAAAGCCATGAGGAATATACTAGTATTGGAACCCATTTCTCTTCACGTGACCATGTTCAATCCAATATTTCAATTATATGCAATTAAATAATTATCAACGTTACTATTATTATGCAACTGAGCAAAGATGGAAAAAATTATTCGTATAACCGAAAAAAGATGGAAAACTTATATCATTCAACATTTTATAGCTGTCAATATACATAAAAATAAAATAAAGTATAGCTGTCTATGTAGTACTAATTTAAAACTAGTAAAAATTCAATGAATCTGGTAGATGATACTACAATTATACTGTAGCTGAAAATGAAAATGTATCCACTGCCTTTTCAAGTTATCAATGTGTGGTTTAGCTAACCAAAATTAGAAAACCAGATATAAATACAAGTAGTAAAATACATCATTAGACAATAAAGATGAGTGCAACACATAAACAAGATAACTTCACGTCGAGAAGTTTGATGCATATTTTTCTTCATCTGAATTAAGTATCATCATCAATACGGGTTTAAGTCTTCATTGCAGGCCTAACCAGCCCCAAACCATAACCACTTCCCAAATGCTTGAAATCTTTGGCTTCAAGATGGTCATCGTGACCAGCAAAACCTGTACCTCCCTTCTCCAAATTCACCAAATGTCTCTCTTTACACGCCTTGTTGCAAACAAGACAAACCTTATCGACAGCCATAAACCTATCAGAACATTTTTTGCAAAATACGTGCCCACGTGAACTGAGGGCCACAAGTGACATTGTGTTGGTGAGAGTGGTTTTGCAGCTTGGACAAATGTAGGTCCTATCAAGGGCGTTGGATTTTTTCTGCTCACTAGTATCTTCAGTGAACTGGACAGGGAAAATAGTCTTTAACTTCAGCTTCTCGTTACCTTCTGGACATATAGTACTGGTAGAAGGTGCTTCTACTTTAACAGAAGCTTCTGGTGTAGCAGAGGGAAGCCAAAATGCCTTCATTGTCCTAAGGGCTTCCTCCTCATACGAAGTGATCTTCACACTGTTTGCCCCATGGAAACCATTTTTATCACGGCTATAATTTCTATCATTGTATTGTGGCACAGCACCGTGATTTTGTTGATCAAATGCATCAAGCTCTTTAGCCTTTTGCAACATTAATTTCTCTTCTTCCTCTTCTTTTTCTTGCTTTTGCTGAGCAGAATGGGCCACAAGCCTCCTATTTTTTTTGTAAATGGCAATATCACAAACAACATTATTATAATGTTCCCAACATAACACTGGTTGTTTCAATAGCAAGGCAAATGAAAAAAGACAACATATATTTAAAATAAGGAAAATATACAGGAAACAGCAAATTCTTGATAGAGCTAGTAAATTACTAAATTCAATTTTGATTATCATTAGGAAAATTGCAAAAATTCAGCAATAGCAGCTAATAGAACACTTAACGTCTTAACCTATAGATAGAATATTAAGGAAATTTTGGAAAGCATTACAATTGATGTCAATAATGATGGAAAAGGAATGTTAAATTAAATATAGTTGTGAATTAAACAAGCCCATTGAAAAACTCATAAAAAACTGGTTCAACAATGGTGGTAGGACGTTTCAGGAACTTGCAGCTTTGGAACAAAAAGACCAGCGAGAGATGGAATCAGCCATTGATTTCTTAAACATTCAGTTGACAAAATAAAGAAGGAACAATGAATGCTAGTTGAAAAGAAAGAAAGCAGCCACTAAATTCTGGTCGAAATGACAAAGAGCGATAAAAAGTCAAAGCGAGGTGACTGGACCAACCAGCCTTTGTAATTTACTCATCATCGAAACTGTCAGATCAGATATTTCTTGCAACAAGCCAATAACAATAGAGATCCCAGCTGCAGGTCGGTCGACCATGCTCCCACCGAATGCTAACCACATGTGGTTGATGGTGTGACGTTACTGGCAGAGCAAACTAGGTTCAACACAATAATGACCATGTTTCACATGAGTAACTGGGCTCGATCAATTATAGATCCACCACCACCCACAGAACCGCCGCACAGCACACACTAACCATCATGTCACAATTTGCAGGTCCTTGCCAGCAATGTTGTCATGGGAGTGCAGCGGGAATACATAACAGCTACATCCTTATAAGGGAAAGACCAATTCTTTTTTTGGGGCACAACTCCTGTGATTTGGGAGAACAAAAAAGAAGTCTTATTCCTAAATAAACAGAGGTGGAAAGACTCTGAAAATGCTTGGCAAATTCATATCCTTAGATGAGGAAAATAATTATATCAAAGCTTATTAACATTTCTATAGATTTAGAATTAGTATATCTGCCTAGGGTCCAGATGTCCAAATCATAGCATTAAAAAAAAAATTAAACAAAGTAATTCTGGTTTTGTTTATACTTTCACCAACACAAATAGAAGAACTATATGCCAGAAAATTTTCCAAATTGTTCCCTTCAATAGAAAATTTTATTCAGAATTCAAATTGAATGCAGCCTATATTTTTTTCTCGTGTGATTTCCCAAAACTTTTTGAAAAATCAAGAGTTTAAAATTCAACTACTGGTCAGTTTTCCTTGCATAGCTTCCACAGAAAAACACACACCCGATAACATAGTTCTAAAATCATAGCTCCAGAGCAGGCTCGGGTCCATAGGAGCAGGCTAGGGTCCAGAGCAGCAGGATCGGCACCGGACCAGCAGGCTCGGCACCGGACCAGCAGGCACGGGTCCGGACCAGCAGGCACGGGTCCGGACCAGCAGGCTCGGCACCGGACCAGCAGGCTCGGGTCCAGACCAGCAGGCTCGGCACCGGACCAGCAGGCTCGGGTCCGGACCAGCAGGCTCGGCACCAGACCAGCAGGCTCGGGTCCAGACCAGCAGGCTCGGCACCGGACCAGCAGGCTCGGGTCCAGACCAGCAGGCTCGGCA
>JBBPBT010000941.1:23145-33379 GCA_037974875.1 Cicer bijugum | reverse complement strand
AGGCTCGGGTCCGGACCAGCAGGCTCGGGTCCGGACCAGCAGGCTCGGGTCCGGACCAGCAGGCTCGGGTCCGGACCAGCAGGCTCGGCACCGGACCAGCAGGCTCGGGTCCGGACCAGCAGGCTCGGGTCCGGACCAGCAGGCTCGGGTCCGGACCAGCAGGCTCGGGTCCGGACCAGCAGGCTCGGGTCCGGACCAGCAGGCTCGGTATACATGCAAAAATGTGAATATAGTGCACTGGATAAAATTCAGACAGAATTCTGTATACATGCAAAAAGTTTTGACAGAAGATCAAAGGTATTCTTGGTTAAGAGAGATGAAGGGAATCAATCACCCAATATAATCAGCAGATGAGCGTTCAAGACCATTACATCCCGCCCAGGTGGCTCCACGGAAGATATTTCCCCCACCAACAACTAGTGCAACCTGAAACATCAACCTAATCATTTCAAACCGGCGGTATAAAGCATTGAATAGTTTCAAGACAAATGGTCTATCATGTAAATATAATAAAACACCCCCAAGAATAGGTAAATGCAGAACTTCCTCAAAAGATTATATTGCACAGCACATCAACAATAATAATTCCCCAAAACTACAACAAATTTCAGATATTCAAATAAGCCACGGAATCTGAAACAGCTAGAGAGTGCAGCATACAATACAAGATACAATGAACAAAACAGAAAGGTATTAGTGGAAAAGGAGTACACTATAGTCACCTCAATGCCAAGGCGGGTTACAGCTGCCACTTCCCTTGCAATGGCCGTAGCTATCTGCATTCAACCCCACGAAAAACAAAAATAAAATATCAAAAACAAAGTTGAGAACAGCATCACATAGCAAAGTATTTCATCTACTTTCACATTTATTATTGTTATCGCATTTATAAATGTAAGACAAGTAAACCATTTTTTCTTTTACTTTGTAGTTATAGCAACTGATAATTGTTTCAACATTAGCTTCACGTTGCATATATTATTTAAAAGGATATTACCTCATGTACAGATATGACCCTTAATTTTCCTAGTGCCCCATCATTTATTGCATCTTCAATATTCTTGGGTTAATATCCTTCTTCCAAGTGTCTGTGCATAATGAACCATATATTAGGGGGAAAGGTTTGATCAACTCCCACAGAGGGCAAAAAGAGAATGCACTCGTCCATAAATCCAAAAAAACTAGTTCTGTAATTTATATTTTTCAAGGTATACAAACAATGACAAATATAGCCCTACTACATAATTGGAGCTATTTCCTACAAGATTATAATTTGCATTGCATCAAAGGTTACAATGAGATGGTTGGAGATAATCTCTCTACTAGAAGAAATGTACAGTTTCCTGGGCGAACTATAAAATTAAAACCTCGTAATTATTATATTTTTTCTTGCAAAAACATTATAATCAAGATTCTTTAAAAAATAATCATTTGCAAGTCACGATTTCAAATAAGAGAACAAAATCAATATCAAATAAGAGAAAAAATCAAGACACAATTTTTGAAAAAAAAATACCTTCTCCTCCTTCAGAAAATAGAACGATGTTTGAAAAAAATCAACAAAATAGAAGAACAATAATTCAACTAAACAACACATCAAAAAAACAATCAAAAGAAAACTAAAATGTTCAAAATAAGAACCAAAACATCCATTGAAACAACATAAAAAAAGAATAAATAAGAGAAAAAAAGATGGTAAGGATGAATAGAAAAGAACCAGAACTAAAAAGAAGGAAGGACGGTGCCGGCGAGTTGCCGGAAAACGGTGCTGGAAGGTGGAAGGACGGCGATCTTGGATGATGGCGATGGCAGAATGGTTTTGGAGTTTATCACGATGGCGATGGCAGAACAAGAAGCAAATATGGCGTTTCTTGCAAGGGAGACATGGAGAGGACGAGCTGAACACAAAGGTGTAGACAAATCTATGTTTTAGGTTTTGTAAGTGCACCCCCTTCATTTTACCTTCGCCCCCAATTTTTGTAAATGTTATTTTGTTTTTGGTTAATTTGTATAAAATAATCATAAAAAATAAAATTTATCTAAAATAATGCATTTCGAAACTTAAACATGATAATTAAATATAAAATAATTAATAGAATTTAATATTAAACTTAAAAATAAAATATTAATATTTAATTTAAAAAATGCATTGTATACTATATCATTTTATGATGAAATATATATTAAATATATGACAAAATAAAATATTTTTATCTTATGTGTATCAAACACATGATAAGATAATATTTATTTTGTCACTATTATATTATATTTTTATTCAACTTTAGATCACATCTTCTTTATATTTTTATCATGGACATCAAAGATACCTTAATGTATTCACCTTTAGAGATAAATATTTATTATTTTCCAATCTTTAATCTTTTAAATATTTTATTTTTATATTACAACTTTATTTTTTATTTCCTTAGAAAAATAAGATGTAATTAATGACATTTTTCTTTTTATGCCCTTAAACTTCCAAAAACATGCATTTAATGAATTTTGTTTTTACTTAATAAATAAATAATAAAAATAATTAAATCAATATAAATTTATTATTTTTTAATATGTGTCCAAGTCTAAAAGAACCAAAATTGATGGTGGAGAAAGTATAAAGACACTAATGCACTAAAAATAATAGATTAATGATGTGATAAAAAGAGAGATAAATAGAAAATCAAGTGTGGCATTAGTGTAGGAAAATATGAGGTAAACATGTATCATTGTTGTGAAAGTCAACCCAACACATGTGGAGGCCTAAAAATGATTTTAAATATGAAATTTAAAGAGAATTTTCTAAATTCTAACTTAACATCACTAAATTAATATAATTAATATCGTGTGACATTTATTTTTCAATTGATTTCATAGTATTGAAACAATATTAAATGTAAAAAATGTTTATATATTTTTATTTTAAAAACATTAAAATTTAATTAAAAAATGAATTATTTACATTAACCTTCATAATGTTACCAAGTCCTTGATTTTGTCTAGTGTTAAAAAGACAAATCTAAAGTTCTACATATTGCGAATTTGATCTCGTTAATATGATTAAAAACTGACAAATATAATGTAAATATTTTTTCGAATATTAAATTGAATATGCATTAGGTTGTTTGTTTTGTCACATTTATTCAACCGCATTTATTTTGATATATATATATATATATATATATTTACCACATTATCAATCACACGAATCAATTTAACTTATCTCAAAAGATAAAATCAAATTAAATATATTAATTATAAATGTATTTTTAAAATATTTATATATAAAATAATTAAATTAAGTTATTTTTTATTTTTATTACTTTTTCCAATTACATAAATCAATTTCTTTATAAATTAATTTGTAAATTAATGAGAAAGAAGTTAAATAACATTAAATTTAATATTGTACGTAATTCTTAATACACAAACACGAGATATTTTTATAATTTAATATTGTCTTCCTTTTCATACAAAATTGTTGCTCGCAATCTACCATTCATCGACTCAATAAGGATTAATTAAGTCATCATTCTTAAAAGTGCCCAATTGTGGCAAAATATATTCTTGATATTTGAAGAACTTAATAACGAAGTTTCAAGAGCTGAATAAAAAAAAAATTCAACCAAATACTCATTCATTTTCCATAAAACAAAATTAGTTGAATTGATATCATCGTAATAGAAATACAAACTTTCTAAATTTATCAAAATATAAATACTTTTTTAATAAAAAGTTAATATTTAATCAAATTGATCATAGATCCAAATATTTTCCATCCATATATTAGAATAAGCAAAAAAGTAAAATTAGCAATAAATATAAATATTTTATAAGCCAAGAAAAAACTACCTAATCAAAAAATTAATCATAACAACCAAAGTAATTTCTTAACATATAGTCATCAATCAAGAATAATGTAAGACCCACATTTTTTAATTTTATTTATATTTAGAAGAAAAAAATTAGTGTTTGCTCGTATCGACTATAAGTGGTATTTGACTTGATCGATTCATTTACATATTGGTAAGTCATGTGTAAGACTAATAGAATTTTGAATTTGATAATAACCTCCATAAATGTCTTACTCAAAATAAGGTATTGACTAAACTAGTTATTTTCAAATATTTAAACAAACACAAGAAGTGCAAACTTAAAACAAACAAAAACACCGCAACAAAACAAGAAACAAAAATGTCGCACTACTTTGGAAATAAAATAACGTCGCACTCGAACGATGAAATTGCAAAACAAAATGAGGAAAACAAAATTAAATATATACAAAAATTACTTATTTTAATTAAATGAGAGAAGAAAAAAAAAGTTAAAATAATGGTTTGATATTAAAAAATGACGTTAAACCATCCATATCCGATAGATAAAGATGAAAGAAAGGTTAACGGAGAACAAAATTTAAGTTTACCTCAAAATATAAAGTCGTGTAATTGTTCAATTCTACGTGTTGATTTGCGATTTTAACGATCTTAAAAAAAGTATCAATAATATTTAGTTTTTACCCATTATTATATCTCATTATAAATTTCAACTTTTTAATAAAAATTTCTCCAAAATATATATAGTTTTAGAGAAATCAAATTTTTTTAAAAGTAACTATAACGTAAATTATTCTACTTAATAGCTTATTATATATATATATATATATATATTAATTTTTAGAATTTTATTTATTTATTCAAAAGTTATCACTAAATAGATAAATATTTTAATTTTTTTTTTATAAAAATGAATTCTTAAAAAGATATTAAAATAAGACTATAAGATACATACCTGTAAACGTGTAATTTTTATGAACTTTTGTGCTTGAGCATCAAAATAATATAAATTTTAACCGAATTAACCCTGACAGCAGGCTCCAGAGCAGCAGGCTCCTGTATGAGTAAATTCGTATTAAAAAGATGAATTCAAATTCTTATATCAGTAAATTGAATCACCCGATTCTCATATGACTTAAGAAATTGCTAACAAAATTAAAACTGCACATATGGATGATCTATTCAAATACTTCCCATAATTCAAGGCTTGATAGACAGAAGGGAGGCGTAAAGTCATAGAAACTACTTTCGACAAGCCCAAAGGTTAACAGAGATTATTATGAATACCCAGCACAATATGCTTATTTATAGAGCATTTTCCATAAGTTCAGTGGGTATATTCATTTTGGCTAGTAAATCATTGAGATATTTATAAAATAATAAACAAAAATATAACCCCTAAACACAAGGAACAAAGAATGCAGCTGATAAATTACCGTAAAAAAATCTTCAAAAGTCAATTCTGCATAACCCAAGGTCTGAAGTGCTTTTCTACTTCGCTCAACATTGACTTTGACACGGTCAATTTTTGCATTGTCTTGAGATTCCATAATATGCTCCTAGAGATGGAGATAGAGAGAGTTAACTTATTGACTGAAATTATTGGAAATTTGGAATGTTTTATTCCATACTCCCTAGACCCGAGCAAGAATATACATCCAAAGTAAAAAGTAGAGGACGTTTCTGAACTTGAAACAATAAGTTATACAAGGTACGAAAACATAAAGCCTCGAAAGAAGCAATTTCAATCTCCCCGCATACGCCGAATGGCAGCATATTGCTCATCAAGCACCTGCATTAAATGGAATAAAAGAAAGATTCATGAAACATGAAAGATGCAAGGATGCGATACAACATAGCACAAAAGAAAATAGAGATAAAAGGTTGATCAATCAAACCTTGAGTTTCTCCAGTAAGATAGGACTGCCTAATTGATATTCAGCAGCCAAGCTAGACAGCGGTTCCTGCCAATTTACCACATGGAATCTTTATTCTATCAATCATTACTAAAATCATATTCCATTCAATAAAGAAATACCAAATTATAAAACTAATAATAATAACAATATAAGTACTTTATTATTACAAACCAATATACCCATATAAAAACAACGAACGTAAATGTGTCATTTATTTTGAAGACGGTGATTATTTCGGCATTTGAAGGAAAACATGTAGGAATGAGTGAAAAGCAACCAATCACAGAGCTTTGTTGCTTTCTTGCGATGCATTTTTGTAAACAAGTTTCAAGCATTACGCTAATAATAATAATAATAGTAATGCTGCCATTTGAGTTTAATAACTTTTGCCACTTTCCTCAAATAGATCAAATTCAACCAATTAAACCTTAATGACTAGATAAACAAGTTTCAAAGAATTATTATGCACTTAGACTTGCCTTGTCACCAACATAAGGAAATTTCTTGGCTTCATCATCCCGAATCGAGCATTGTTGCTGCATTACATCGTCGTCCTCAAAATTGCCCCACGCAGAACATGAACCCAATGCATCATCTTCCAAGACTGGTTCTTTTTCTTTATCCCCCATTTTTTCCTCTTAAAGCAATTCAAAATAATTTCTTTTTCTAGAACACAAGCAACAATCTATTCACAAACTGGATAGCCCTACCAAAAACAAATAACATTATTTCTTTCACGTTATTGGATTTTCACTATGGTTGACCGAATCATAAAATTGTGTTGAAATTACGGCATATAACAGAATAAACAAATCAGTAAGAGTTTTTTTATAAAGAATATTCACAGTGCATAAGAAAAATCCATAATGGAATTGAACCAGTAATTTGAAAAATCAACATTGTCACGTGAGTCAAAAAAATCCTTTACACTACTATACTCACCCTCTTTTGAGAGCTTTCATCCCAGGATTTATTAGGCTTGGAGTCTGGAGAACCTAATCTTGACTGCCTTCATTACAGAAATCACATGATCATCCTAAAAAAAATTTATACAAATGAGAATATGTTACTAATATACTGGAAAAAATGAGAAAAACGTAAGAAAAATCCTTTACTATTTCCTTCTTGCTTAGAAGATACCAAATATCGAGATGAATAAAGAAATAAGAGATTTAGTGCAAGACACCTTAGGTTCACACAAAATTGAAATTTGAAGTTCCATAAAGTATATATACATTATATAAAGCAAATTTCCATATAATGAAATTAAAAAGATCTAAACATTGTAATATCAGTAAGTTGAAATTTTAGAGTTAATGAAATGATGAGTTTCCACTCAGTTTATGCATAAGTAAAAGAAGAAAAACCACTTTATAATTTCTAAGTGAAATATGTATACTTAATTACTTAAGCTAGATTACCCCCCCACAAGAATAGAAGTTAACATAGCTAGCTCCAAATATGTTTACTTAATTACTTAAGCTAGACTACCCCCACAAAGAATAGAAGTTACCATAGCTAGCTCCACACAGTCTGTCGTTCTAAAGGTGGAAAGTGAATTAATGAAAAACAAACAAGTTTTCACATCCCAATCCTAAAAATCTATTAATAGTAAAGTAGAAGAAATTCAAATAAAAATGTCTAGTGCAATCATAAGTTTACAAACTTCAAACAGCATATCTGAGGGGCAAACTATCAATTGATTGTTATCTAGCATGATTGTCGGGGTCCGGTGTCAAACTAAACATGGCATCAAATAAAGATAAGGCATTGATAAAAACGAGTGCCATATGTGCTTCTAATATATATTGCACTAATGTTGAACAGAAAAAAGAGTGAGACATTCGACTAGTGCAATCATAAGTTTTCAAATTTCAAACAGCATATCTCAAAGGGAAATTATCAATTGATTGTTATCTAGCATGACTATCAGGGTCCTTAGTTTCAAACTAAACATGGTATCAAATAAAGAAAAAGCATTGATAAAAATAAGTGTCGGTGTGCTTCCAGTATAATATGCTGCACTAATGTTGAACTGAAAAAAGAGTGAGACACTTGACTTATGATCTATCTGGATTGACTTTTTCGAGCTTATTTACTAGTATAAACATTTATGAGATTGTTTGACAGAGCTTATGTAAGCAATAAAACCATACATTATAATTTTATTAAAATAGTGAAAAAAATTATGCAAAATAGTTGTACACATCAACGACAAATAGCAGCAAGAACTCACCACTAATCGATCTAGAAAGTTTGTGGAGGATTTAGTTTCCATTTGAGAGAGAAATAAGAAAAGGATGCAAAATTAATGGCTTGAAGTCCCCGCAACTTTGTATTTGAAACTGTAAACAACATTTAGCATACAAATATAATAGGAATCATGACAAATAGGAGAATTAAGATATTGCATTGCATTAGAGGTTACAATAAGACGGTTGGAGAGAATCTCTCTACTAGAAGAAATGATAAAGGTAACTCCATGTAGAGTACCCTAATTACTAATACAGGATAATCCTACAACAATACTCTCCATCCACGGCCGGTCCTAAAAATAAAAATCATGATTATTATATTTTTTCTTGCAAAAACATTAATAATGTACTCATTATAATCAAGATTCTTTTAAATAAATCATTTGCAAGTCACAGTTTCAAATAAGAGAAAAATCACAATATTAAATAAGAGAAAAAAATGAAGTCACAACTTTTGAAAGAAAAAAAAAACCTTCTCCTTCAAAAAATAGCACGATCTTTGAAAAAAATCAACATAATAGAAGAACAATAATTCAACGAAACAATACACAAAAAATAATCAAAAGAAAACTAAAATGTTCAAAACAAGAATCAAACAACCATTGAAATAACATAAAAGAAGAATAAATAAGAGAAATTTTTTGGTAAAGATGAATAAAAACGAACCAGAACTATACGATCAAGAAAGAATGAAGGACGGTGCTGGCCGAGTTGCCGGAAAACGGTGCCGGAAGGTGGAAGGTCGGTGGTCTTGGATGATGGCAAAGTGAGAATAGTTTTGGTGTTTAGGAAAGACAGTAGTGAGCGTAAACAGACGAAAAACAGAGTTTATGAAAGGATTGGGTGTGGTGGCGAGTAAGCACTTACAGTGGAATCGCAGTCCTATACCGTTTGATGCATTTAAGACTATCATGTATCAGTTGTGGCTTACACAAACAATAAGTTTTTACCAATGTAGTAAAGTTGAACATTAAGTAATCTCTTAATTTGTGTGTGCAACTTTATTGTGGAATTTATCAATGCATATGAAAAAAATTATACACAAACAATTAAAGACTCACTTGTTATAAATTCTAAAAAAATTATTTTGTTATTTAAAAATTTAAATACTTTTAATAAAAGGAGAAATTGTTTTTATGTTATTTTTTATTGATACAATACAATCATATAGAAAACATGTAGATTTATCAAACATAAAATGTAAACTTATCAAACATGAAATGGAAAAGCACAACCAAATCATAAAACAAAATCAAGAATAATAATTAATTAAAAAATGTGATAACATTACCATGGTAGCTACCCAATATTGTTGGTCTTTTTTTGACGATTGAAGAGAATCTCGATTTTACTTCTTCAATGCAAGAAATTACGAAGAATCTTAAATGCAAGTTCTTCTAGTGATTTTATACAAGATTGATGCAATATTGTGTGTGGGAAACTGCTAATACAAATTGTGGTCATTGAACTATGGTAAAATTTGATGAACTGTCCAATAAGATGAATGTACTACATTGTTTTAGAATAAACAATAATTCAATTGTCAAATATGATGAATGAATTGATTATTTAAAATTTATGTTACAAATTGATTGAGAAAATAAAAGCAACATGTTGATGATAATAGATTAACGTTAACAAATTTATTGAGGAATGATGAATGATTAAAAGTTAATTAGTAGATATGTTTAAATTTAGAAGACAAAAAAGTTGAGCAGAGACCAAAAAGTTTTTTTACAAAGCAAATAAGTTTAGTAACCAAAAAAATTGAAAGCAATAGTTACATGCATTGATAGATGGTAAACTGACAATGCAAATTGTGATGATTGCAATATGATAAAAATTGAATAATTATCAAATAGAATGAATGCAATACTTTAGTTTAAATAATAATTCATCTGTCAATTGATCATTTAAAATTTATGTTACAAATTGATTGAAAAATTAAAAAAAAAAATACATTGATGATAATAGATTAATCTTAAATAGTAGATATGTTCAAGTTTAGAAGACAAAGAAGTTAGTGACACTAAAAAGTTTTTTTTACAAAACAAAGTTTAGTAACAAAAAATGTGAAAACAATAGTCACATGCATTGATAAATTAAGTAACCGAAAAAGATAAAAATAAATTGCATTTAGAGATATAAATGATAAAATATTACAATAAATTTTAGTGACACAATAAATTTTTTATGATATAGAACAAAATGGAATAGGTGGCACATAAAT
>JBBPBT010000941.1:1661-17577 GCA_037974875.1 Cicer bijugum | reverse complement strand
ATGGATTGCTTTTTAATCTTAATGAAAAAATATTCTATGTTCATGTTTTTCCTTTTTACTTTCTTTTGTGATTAGTTCTTCAAGTTTATGTTGATATATTAATATAACCATTAGTTGATAAATTTTTATAAGCTAATTTATAAATTTGATGATAAATCTTATTATTTTTTTTAGGTGTTTTTGACATAAGCAGTACATATTAATATAAGTTATAATATGAAATATATAAGACATGAAATTGAATATTTTACAAGTGAAGACCCTATTTTACATAAAATTTATTTTATGATTTATCAATAAATTATAAAATTTTGAGACCTTATAATCTACATGTTTATATCTATATTTAATAAAGTAATAACAATCATAAATACATATAGTATTTTTTTATCGATAGTTAACAATGGTGTATAATAATTTAACTTTTTGAATGTTATTTGTATTACATATTTTTATTGACACAATTTGATTATAACTTTATTTTAATATATATATATATAATTTATAAAAATAAAATTGATTTTTTATAATATTATTTTATTTATAATTATAATAATATTTAAAATTTACAATTTATATATAAATAATTATTTTTCAAAACTTTGCAGCATACAAACTCGGCTACACAAGTTTTACATGAATAACAGGCCACATTGCGACCACACATGGCAACAGAAGGGGTGGGGGCTAGTTTTTGGCTCCCCATCCCCGAATTTGATTTGTTGGAAAAATACTGCATCCACATTCGTTTTTATCGGGTGTAAAATTTAAATTTTCATCTCCATCTATAAAAAAAAGTTTTGAGTTTTTTAACCCACACTCACATTCATTTATATATATATATATATATATAATTTAGAAGTGATATTATTAGAATTAATATTGTATAATAATAATTATTGTATAATAATAAAACTAAAAAAATATTAAATCCATTTTTTCTATAAGAAGAATATTATAATTTTTAATATTGAAAATAATATTAAATATATTAAATATCTACATATATATAAAATTTAAAAATGACAATATTATTATTAGATGAGCGAGGTCAAATGCGAGGTAGCTATCAACACTCCAAGTCCGCCTCTGTCCTCAATCAGAGAAAATCCACACACGCAATACCCTATCAAAGCGGATTTTCTTGCCCAAAATCAAGACGTATTCGGGTGAGTATTTGTCAGTGCGGGTTTTATTGTGATCCGTAATTGTGACACTATACTAGATACACATTAATTTCGTATAAAAAAAGATAAATTCAAAAAGGTAAGACTTATTTATTTGTTTGTTTTTTTTTCACAAAAAAAAAAAGAAATAATATTCATTTATTTAAAATAAAAAAGTTGAATATTCGAATATACTCATAACATACAAGTTAAAAACATAAAAAAACATAATTTATAATGTGATAAAATCAAAGTGACTAAAACACACTTGTCTACAAATCTGCAATATTGACAATTTAATCATTGGTTGAATAAATAATTAATCGAAATTGATTTATTAATTTAAATCAAACAAACACCACAACAAAATATAAAATCAAACAAACGTCGTTCCAAGATGCGAAATCAAACAAAGTCAATTAAAGACGAAAAAATCATGAATAAAACAAATAAAAAATTTATTCTTTTCAATTTATGGTTTGAATTTACTTTTAGTATTTCTTCATAAATTACTACCTATATTAAATAAACTAACATAACTAAATTAATAAATTAATATTCTTTAGAAACTCCTCGAATCAATATAATTTACACATCTATGTGTATTATATACACCTAAATAAATTTTATATTAATAACTCTATTAAGAAAGATCTCACACGAATATTATTTATAACATATTACATGTTGTTGGAAAAAATAGCATAAGTTCAAAAGAATTAAGACACAATCACAATACAAGAATATAACGTGGAAACTCCAAAACCGGAGAAATAACCACGGCCGCTGCCTAAACCGGCAACCAGAGAATTAACACTATGTGAAAATTGTTACAACACATAGACTTCTCTCACTCACACCCAACACCCCAATACAACCACACTCTTACAAAGTAAATATTTAAACTAAGTCAGATACAAGCTTAAAGTGCTATTTTTGACTGGTGCATTTGAAAACAAAGGATCAAAACCCAATATATAGCTTTGACCTTCTCCTTATTCTCCCACACTAAAGGATGTGGGACTTGCAATCACCCCAACAATCTCCACCTTGATTATAAGAGTTACAGCTTCCGCTTCCATTGTCTTACCGACAATCATACTCCACCATAAAAAGTACACTTCACTTGGAACGAAACCATCCCAAGAATTTTCTCCACTTGGAACTAAACCATTCCAGGAATTTTCTCATGTCGAAACCTAGCTGAAATTTATGGTGCAACTCCCATGTTGGCTTCCAGGAAGTTCTTCAACCATCGACACATCACCACACACATTGCATCAATGCCAACCAATGCCCGTGTGCTGTTCTGAATCCGCTAGCAATAACTTGTCCTTTTTCATGGTGTAGCGGAAATACCATAAGGACAAACTTTATCTTCTAGATGAGATCACCATCATCTCCCAAAACAAGGAAGACCTTGCCAACACTTGTCTCAGAGTCTTTTTCAGATACTGCTCCACCTGAACAATTTCTCTTCACATGCCCAGACTTTCCACACTCCGAGCACACCAAATTCTTTGCATGTATCTTCTTCCCATTATCCCCACTTCTAGTTAGCAACATTGAGCTTGATGAAGTGCTTTCATCATTTTTCATTCTCCTTTCTTCAGAAATAGTTTTAGTTGCAACTTCTTCAAAACTCAAACTTTCCTTCCCATACATCAAAACAGGTTTAAGATGAACATAGGAAGGTGGAAGGGACAAAATGAGCCTTAACGCTTTATCTTCATCATCAATCTCAACTTTGATAGATTCCAACTCAGAGACAATATTATTCAGAGTACTAAGATGATCAGAGATTTTCGTACCCTCATCCATGCGCAGATTATGGAATTGCTCTTTCAATAACAACCGATTTGAGATGCCCTTAGCCTGATATAACCCTTCAAGCTTCTCCCAGAGTTGCTTGACTGATGACAGATTCTGCACATTCGCAAGAACATTCTTTGCCAAACACAGACGAATTGCACTTGCAGCTCTCAAATATAGTTCCTCCCACTTGTTGGCCTCCATGTTGGAAGTGTTTCCTTTCAACGCCTTATGTAATCCTGATTGTATAAGCACATCCTTGACTTGTACTTTCCACAAGCCAAAGTTGATTCTTCCATCAAACTTCTCTATGTCAAACTTCATAACGTTTGAATAAGACATAACAGTTGCAACACTTTCACAGTATCACCTTTCCCCTAACAATACCAAGGATAATTCTTTTCTGATGTGGAAGATCAAACAAAGCTGCAACCTTAGAGCATACTAAGAAAAATTATCCCACCAAACCTCCGAACCTGGCTCTGATACCAGTTGTTGGGAAAATAGCATAAGTTCAAAAGATTTAAGACACAATCACAACACAAGAATATAACGTGGAAACTCCAAAACCGGAGAAAAAACCACGACCGCTGTCTAAACCGGCAACCAGAGAATTAACACTATGTGAAAATTGTTACAACACATAGACTTCTCTCACTCACACCCAACACCCCAGTACAACCACACTCTTACAAAACAAATATTTAAACTAAGTCAGATACAAGCTTAAAGTGCTATTGTTGACCGGTGCATTTGAAAACAAAAGACCAAAACCCAATATATAGTCTTGACCTTTTCCTTATTCTCCCACACTAAAGGATGTAAGACTTGCAATCAACCCCAACACATGTGTCACTATTAAAATAAATAATTGTTTACATGCAAAATAAAAATATATATTTAATTTAGATTATAACTGTATTTTTTATTTTTTAAATTAAACATTCAAATTTTAACCAGTGAAAATTGTAAAAAAAAAAAAAAAAAAAAACAAACCATTAGCTTATTATAAATTAAAAATGATTCAATGCATCTTTATTTTTTAACGATTGGGCATATTAAGTTCAGCCACATTTGTCTCATAGTTGATATAGTTGATGCCAAAGTATCATAATCTTTGGTTTCATAGTCCAGAATATAGTAAGTCAAATTATAATCTTTAACACCAACTTTGAAACTCAGCACTTACGAATTAGATTATTAAAATATTTTATAAATGATCCATGTGATTTGACAAATTTATCATTATTCTATACTCTTTTATATGTACGGCGCAATCTAATCCCTTTTCTTTTTTCAAATTTTGAGTCTTTTATGTTTTTTTAAATTTTGAATGAAGTTTTCTAATTGAAATAATAGGATATTTACTCTTGACCTTTGACAGTGACATATATTATATATAAAAATCTTAGATATAAAAATAGGTAGAATTTGCACATGAAAAAGAAAAATTGGTAAAAAAAAATCTTAAATATAAAACCTATGATGAGAAAATAAAAAATAGTACCAATGAAATAGAAAAGCTAAATCGAAAACAAAGTTTAGATTCGAATTCATATAGAGAATATAGATAGTATTGTCTTTAATCTATAATGTATATCTATAATCTATAATAATAAACAAATGAAACAGTTTTAATAGATGATTTCATTAAAATCGAATTGAAAAACAATTGAATTGAGGTTTTATTGGAATTGAATTGAAAAATCATTGAACTTTTCAATTGATTTCAAAAACTTTTGAAAAAAAAAAACTGATATATTTTAATAAGAAAATAACTCCTATCACTTTTGATAATGAGGTTTCTACACTTGAAAAGAGAATTGGCGTGTTGTCCAAATAATAAGTCTGGTACTAGATGTTGTTTTTTTATAGGGGAAGATGACTAAATTTATTTAATTGTTATAAGCAACAAATCATATTTTACTATCAACAAGTTATAAATAGTAAATTTTGCAAGATTATTTATTTAATTGTCTATTCATTTACGTGACTCAATGAATTGCAATTTATTCATTTAATTACTGTGAATGTATGTCTCAAATCATCTAACTAAAGTTGGTTAAACTTTAGTGGTTGTTATAACTACCTTTGGTCAAGTTAGTTATGATAGGTGGTTAGTTAGTTTGCTCTTGTATACTGTAAATAAAGATGTAATATGGTAGCAGCTATGAGAGAAGTAGTGTGAGAAGTAGTGAAAAAGAGTGCAGAATTAGAGTTGTAGTTGTAATAACAATGTGGTAATGTTGTTGTAATAGCAAGAATGAAAAAACTAAGTGAGGCATATGCAATTCATGATTCATAGAAAATTAGAAAGAGAAGATTAAAGGAAGAAAAGAAAGATTGAGAGAAAGACTAGTATTGCTGATTCATAAACAGTGATAGATACTAGGAGATCAATC
The DNA here is from genome assembly GCA_037974875.1 of Cicer bijugum. NCBI lineage: Eukaryota > Viridiplantae > Streptophyta > Magnoliopsida > Fabales > Fabaceae > Cicer > Cicer bijugum. The sequence continues at coordinate 12,197 of JBBPBT010000941.1, read as the reverse complement.
TTGAGAAGACTTTAATCTTGTAACATTTAATCATTCATAGTGGATTAATCTTGCTTGCTTGTCCGTGACGTAGGTCTCATCAAATGAGACCGAACACGTAAATTCTTGGTGTTATTCTTCTCTTATCCTTCTTATTTTCATTTGCATTGATAGAAAAAACTGGTTGTAGGAAACTGCAAAAAGAAAAACTGTTTAATACAAAACTGTAGAAAACGGAGAACGATAAACAGTCTCCGTTTCTAGTTTTTCTGTTTTGCAGAACATTCTCCGTTTTTAATTTTTCTCTGCAATTGTTTATTTTCTGTTTTTTGTTGGTTAATCTTTGTTGCAGATCCCAATATTGTTCTAACAATTACCATAAACAAGTTTATTTTTTAAAACGGGACATGTTTTCAGTAATTTATATTATTAGTATACTCTCATTTACTTTTTTTAATCATGTCATAAAGTTATTACTAATTTTGGATTTTTTTGTTGAACTAATACTCCTAATTCTTTTTGGTAGTCACTTATATTGAAAAGTCATATTAATTTTATTTTATAGTGTAACGATGACAGATTTTTGAATGTTTTTTATTTATATTGACATGACTTTTTTGGAAATCATTTTTCATGTCATAAATGTCATGATCCCTTTAAATAATTTTTTTTAAACAAATTTTAACCAATTACTCAATACATTATTTTAAAGTTAATCGATTGAAACATTTTATAATAATCAGCCTAACCTAAATATCGTAGACTTTTGTCTATATATTAAGAAGTCATACCAAGGATAAAAATAAATTTCAGTAGTCATACAAAGGATAAAAACAAATTTGAATCATGAAGTTTGAATGCGCCATTTTTGTAACAATTTAACTCCTTTAACATGTTATTCACGAACTTCTCGCTCATTTTTTCCTCCAGCTAGCAAGTTAGCAAGTTTTTGTCTTCAGTGTGAGGCGAACTTGGAACCTAGAGGTTGAGTACATCACTTCATCCACTCCCACTACAACGGTCGATGGGGTTGGACTTTTAACAAGTATCATGTGACCACATGCCACCAACATCCCCTAAATAACGGTTAAATACCACTTGATTTATCGTGTAGTTTAAATGTTATAAGTCAATTGCCTCCAAGAAACAAGTCAATATACTAATCTAGCCAAACATGCAATAATTATAATAATTCTCGTAAGAATTTGACCAACAAATCAATGTCATGTGCCCATACACATGACATTGGACTTAACCTTCCAAATGCAAGTCTATATGATATCACAAGTCATGGTCACTCTAAACCCTAAACACTATTTGTAACGCCCAAAAAAATCTATCCAAATATTACTTAAAAATATTTATTTTCTTTTAGAAACAACTATAATTTTTCTTTTTTTAGGAGTAGTTCATCATGTAATAAATTGAAGATGCGTCAGAAATGACTTGATTTATTTTTTTATTTTTTTTTGTAAAATGACGTAATGAAAACTACTAAAATATTATTTATTTATAAAATTAATATTTCAGTTGTTAGATCGATATTCATTTATGCTCAAAAATAAAATAAATTACCATTAAGTGTAATTCAAAAGAAGCAAGGTTGGCTGAAATTAACGACATTCAATTATTTACTAGTGAATGAAATCTCACTTCCATATTTCTATTAAAATTTAATGATCAAGAGTAAATAACTTTACAACATTCAGCAAAAATTTTAGTAATACAAAACATTATTTTTAAGTAAAGGTCATATTTTCCCCATGTGCATCAAGCAAATATCATTCATGCAAACTCTTTGAGATTCTTATTACCTACCCATAGCAAAATTAAACCAAATACTAAACTAACAACTATAAAATATGAATATAAAATCTTTTTATAACAAAAGATTTAAAGAAAGTGATTCTTTAATAGTTCTCAAAGATGTGTCAAAAGTCATAAAATGTATCTAAATAAATCAAGCAGCAACCGTAGATCAAATAATTAGATCAAAATAAAAATAACAATAAGATGTATGCAAGTAATGCATGCTCCTAAACATATATGATCCGAATATAACTAGAAACACAGGTGTCCACGCAGAAGTCACACATACCAATGGGGAAAAATTAAACGAGCAACACAACCGTCCACAAAGATCATATGATATGTCATGAAATGATAATGATGCCCAAAAGGTACATGTCACCACCCACTTAGATAATCACACATATCACCAGCCACTTAGGCAACCACAAATATAATAATATTTAAAACACAAATCACCAGCAACTTAGGCAACCACAAAGATAACAATATTTAAAACACAAATCACTAGTCACTTAGGAAACCACAAAGATTACAATATTTAAAACACAAATCACCAGCCATTTAGGCAACCACAAAGACAAAATATTTCAGATTAAATTTTTTAATCACAAAAGACATCAAATTTATATTTTCATGGATGTTCATAGTTAGAACTCAATAACTTCAACACATCAAATGTGAACAAATATCTTAAAATTACCACTTTTATTTTAATATTCCATTAGATTCAATTTGGCTATGTGTTAACGATAAAAATTAAAACTCATATCACCAAAAATACAATAACATAATTTTGATTCCTTTCACTATAAAGTTTTCTGCATTATAAAAATAGACTATTCATTAATGCATTTAATAATAAATTTTGTCATATCATTAAAATTAAAAATATAAAATTTTCATCAATTTCCTCAAGACACATATGTTGTTCATAAGAGTCAAGTTTTAAATTTAAAATACTCAAAAGTCAAGACTTAAAATCAAATACATCATAATAGACATATTACTAATTATATTATCATAAAAACTTAAACTTTATAATTAAGTACTCTAAAACATGTAAGGCATTAAATATTTTCACTACAAATATATTTATCAAGGTATAATAATAAAAATAAAACTCTCTAATTAATTTCATTAAGATAAAGGTATTACTCAAAAGAAACAATTAAACATTATAGTTGATTTCTTTACGACGAAAATAAAATCAACATTTTTCTTTTAAGACATTCAGACATCATATCAATATCTTACGAATCGCTAATTTAATATCTAGCCTAACTCTACATGGGGAAAAGCTCTTACCTTGAACGCTTTTCTTCCATGTAATACTATATAGCCCTCGAAAAATCTCATAAAGATAAAGAAACAAAAGCTTAGAACTTCCACAAGAAAGAGAGAGAATATGTGGGTGGTTGTTTGAGTGATTTAAAAATATTTGAGATAAACAAAATATAATGTTGGGAATGGCATGTGGGGTATGGGTGATTAGAACTTCTTTCTGCTCTATTGTAAGTTTTATTGTATTCTATGAGGAAAAGGTGTATGAGACTAATATAGGGACGTGAAGCTAATTAGAGGAAGAGAATAATCGTTCTCACTGAGGTTAATTGCACACATCAATAAGGTGTTCAATTGGAATAATATCTTTCAATGACCAACTGTTATGAATTAATTGATATTCATGTACTTATTATTGCTTGTTACGCATTTGAGTGTAAAGCAGAAAACACATGGTTCTATAACTAAATGCTATTAAAAATAAAATATAGCTATCAAGAGTAGTAGTGTGGGTGATTAAATTTTGACCAAAATTGATTTGGTCATTGTTCACTCTAAAAAGACTTCTACAAGTTTTAATTAATTACTAACAAAATCCCAACAATTAATTAATTAATTAATATAAATATAATTCATCAAATAATTAAGCATTAAGGACTTAAAATGCATTTAAGTCATATATTTTTAAACAAAACTTAATGATAACCCATAATACTATAGCTCTTATTTAAAAGGATTTAAAATGAAATAAGATAATTTAAGCATAACCTTGGTGTTAGGGTTGTGCATGGTTGGTTTTTTTAAAAAACCAAACCATATCCATTTTAAAACCAATATATGGATTTAGATTTATAACCAATTCCATTATTTGGTTTAAAATCGGTTATAAAACTAATTGTAAAATTGGTTATGGTTAAATAACCGGTTTATAATTAAACAACCGGTTTTGAAAATTTTAATTTTAAAATCAATTTTTTTTTCAAAATCGGTTAAAGTTATTTTTTAAAAAATCATTTATTCATAGTTTAAAAATCGGTTATTTAAAAAATTGATTTTTTCGATAAATTTTTTTTAAATTTGTCTCATCAAATTTTTTGAGAAAAAATTCAATTTAAAATTTTTTTGAGAAAAAAGTTTTTTATTTATTTTTTTTTTCTGATATTTTTTTGAAAAAAATAAATTTCAAAATTTTTTGAAAAAATAAAATTTCAAAATTAACAAAATATTGGTAGTGGATAAAAACCAAATTCAAATATAAAATATAAGTGGTTATCCAACCAATTTATAAATAACCGGATTATAACCATATGTTTTTAACAGGATTTTTAAAATAGATTTAAATTCGGTTTTAGATTTGGGTCTTATGACCGGATTTTTTGCACAACCCTAATAGATGTTATTATTTATAAGCAAGGTTAGGAGAAATTTGCTTAGCAAATTCCCATTTTACACAAACCTTCTCATTGTTGGCTGGTCCAATGAAAAAGTGCCACGTGTTTTGAAGTAGTTTGAGTGTGACTATAAAAAACCTAAGATTCTAGATATACCTAATATTCATTTAAACGTTTAACGATCAAATTGGAATTTGTAAATTTGACATTAAGATAACAATTCTACTATACAAATAAAAATCAACATTAAGATAAAGGAATTGAAAAAAAAAATAATAAAGAAAAATAACTTTTTAAAGCTAAAAAAAGAGTAAAATAAAAATTACAAAAACTTGAAGGAATATAGACCTAACCCGAAAAAAAAAAAGTACATTAAAGTATTGTGAGCAATAATCTTTGAACGCTTTAGTTTTTTTTTTTCTTTCTCTTGACAACTTCAATAAAACTCTAATTACGATAAAAATAAACCTCATTATCAATATTGTTTTAAAAATAAAGAGGAATAGAAATAAAAAAAAATATATACATTAATTTCTCCCATTTAAGTTAAGAAACATTACACCATAGTAGTTTAAATTACAAGATCAAATACTGCAATTGAATAAGGAGGAAGTCCACCACTCAGGTCCTCGATTTTATTCTCAAGTGGAATTCGTTGGGGAACAATCTGTACATATATAAAATAAAACAAAATTCTATATTAGATCTTTTTAACAAAGTCAATTTTTAACTTATTTTTGTCTCCTACTTTTTGAAATATGTATATTGTGTAGTTTTAAAATTAAATTTTAGACCTCATTGGTAATCAATGACAAGAACCTCAAATGATATATTTAGAAGAAATAGATATCCACTATCTAGACATTTTTAAGTTATGGAAACAAAATCATATTAATTTTCAAAGAATGATTAAAACCAAATTTTTTAAGAATATATTTTGTTGAAAAGTGTATATAAATTATTTTTTTATATTATATATTGTTACAACAATAAATTGTACCTTATTTGGCTCGGAGAATGAATTCTCATCCATTATATTAAACGATGTAAGTAGAAGAATTGATGAACCTGTCTGTTGTACATTTGATTTTAAACCATTTATTGAAATTCCGAAGTTTTCAATGGCACTGCCAAAATTTACTACCTACAAAACTCAATAATTCCAAAGTGAATCTTAATTAAGTAACTAAATTTTGTTTGATTCAAATAAACATTCATTCTTGTAACAAAAATTGACTCATATAATAAATTACCTTTGCTCTTATGTAATTATTCCCATCTTGAGAATTTTTATACTGAATTGCGGAAGCAACAAGTGAAGTAGAAGAAGTTTGGAGAGTTGAATTAAGCAAAGTTGCTCCACTAGATTCAATGAAGAGTTGTTGGAGCCAATAACTTGGAGTTCCATAAAGTTGATAAGAGTTGAAAACAATTGAATCTGGTGTCCATCTATTGTGATATAAATTAAATTATTTTTACATTTAAATAATTATATATATGAAAAATAACCTCTATTTAAATAAATGATATAAATTTTTCAGTAAAGTATAAGAAAATTACAATCTATCGTTTATGTTTGCCATTAGGGGTGCATAGCTAACCATGCTGACGATATCACTGTAGAAAAAATTGAAAAATGAGAGATTATTAAAACATAGCCCAAAATAACACAAACTAGTATATAACATTAAACCTTAGATAAATTTCATGAAACGTAAAATATAGTTAAATAAACCAACCTATTCTTTTCAAGTCCAATAAGGAATGCAGCTTCAGCCACAGCAGCCAAAATGCTTCCATTACCAGCATCTTCATTCCAAACAGCATACTCACTTACAAACACCTACAATTTGAGCAAATCCATCAATCATAATGCATGAATAATTATTCCTTAAATAAATAAATTAAAAATATAATTAATAATTATACCTTTGGTCCGGATCGTGATGCGTTATCGAACTTGGTAGACATCGAAAACATCTCCTTAGAATCTTTATAAACCTAATTATTGATAAATTAATAAATAAAAAATCATTAACAATGATAACATGTGAATGGCCAAACCAAAATATAATATTAATAATGGCTTTAATCTTTTAGCAAAACAAAGAGTTATTACGTGGAAATCATAGAAATCTGCTGGATGATTTAGTGGATTTACAGAACCGTCACAATTTGAAATAATTTGAATATCCGGATAAGTACGTTTTATAGCTTCATAGAACTTCATGTATTTGTCTGGTTAATCAAAAAAATACAAATAATTAAGAACAGAAAATTTGATTTCCAAACCTATTTTCTTAATTATATATCAAATATTTATGAATAGTATAAAGCAAATTTTAATTGGACAAAAAAAAAATATTTTTCAATTGTCTTAGTATGTATAAATAAATAGTTAAATAACAAAAAAATAAGTACCTTCATAGTTAAATAAATCGCAATCTTCATTTCCGACTGAAACATATTTCAAATCAAATGGATCAGGATGTCCCATAGAAGCTCTAAGAGAACCCCATTGTGACGTCGCAGAACCTCTGGCAAACTCAATACCATCTAGGGCTTCCTGTTTATTAATGAAAAAAAGTGTAAATAACAATAAGTATAAATATATAATAATATAATTTAACTAAGAATTAAAAAAATAAAACTACGAAAAAAGTTATACTTGCACAAATGGTAAAATTGCATTCTTATCAACTTCATCATGATGGCTAATACCTATAAGAAACATTAGATTAATAAGAAATTAGAAATCAAAACAAAACAAAATTTCAATGGTGAATAGAGTTTAGAATAGACTTTTTAGAGATTACAAAATATACCATTGTTAAACACCCATACAGGTAATGCACCAAGATCCTCTGCTAGCTGCTCAAAAAAAAAAAAAAACAAAAAGATTAGTAATTTCAATTTGACGAGGAACATAATTAGATAAAAAAATAATAATGCTCATAAAAAATAAAAATAAAATATTTAATATATGATAACAAAAAATATAAAAGACTTACTTGGAGTCCCTCAAAATAACCAAGTCCATCATCAGTCCAATATTTCCAAATGTCATTTAAGTGTCCAGGCCTCTCTTCCCAAGGTCCAACTGTATCTTTCCACCTAAAAGCATTTTTTAGATTGTCTCCTTCGACAAAACAACCACCTATAAGGAATAAAATGTTAGGTCACTTCATAAAATTTCAAATAAATAAATGGATATCACACTTTTCCATGTAAAGATTTTTTGGCAAAACATGTATGTGATTTTGTTTTGGGCAGTTCTTACTGCTATCTACTCATAACTTAACAAATGAATAGTGTTCAATAATATAAGTAGAATTTATTTTTAATTTACTTATTTTTACATAAAATTAAAAAATTATAGTGTGACATCTAAAAAATGGTAAGCTGTAAAAGTATACCAAAATTTATAGTTTTATCTGACAATAGAATTGGTGAATAGGATATGATATATCCAGATTAAAACTAACTTTAAAGCTTATATTTTAACTTACCGGGGAATCTTAAAAATTTTGGCTTTAGATCTGCCACCATTTGAAAAATATCTTTTCGAAAACCATGACCCTGTGACCAAATATGATTAATGAAGTTAGTCCATTTAATGGAAAATAAATTTATTTTTTAAATTAATATTGCATTGCCAAGTAATTATCATGCATATCTACAATATTACTTTAGTCTTTGATTATAGATAAAAATAATTAACTTTACCATTATTATAAAAATTTGTTAAATATAATTAATTTTTATTCATTTAATAAAAGTTGTAAATCAACTCTCTGGAGATTATTTATAAGAATTTATTCTATGAAAATAAATAAGTCATTGAAAAATAGAATTTATATCAAATATATATCATAAATAAAATAGAATTTAGGTAATTTATATTTTTTTATCAAGAAAAAAAGTGGATACGAAAATGTAGGGATTACCTTATATGTATCCAATGGCATAGCTGACACTTGGTCTAACCATACAATCCCATTTACAGTTGTTGTGATTTGTAGAGTTGAATTATGATTTGTAGCATTAGCTTCAAGAATATTCTCCATCTTTGTCCAAATTAATACTTTAGGTACAAATGTCCTATCTCGATTAATTAACATCTCAATTAGTTTATTTTGGTTACAAATAACTGAATTACTTTGATGATTAAATACAAAGTAGTTATAAAAGGTTAATTGAATTAAAGGAATTTATCACCTTATGTATGTTGTAGCCAATTCTACTCCATTAGACCCAACAAATGAAACTTTTAAATCAATTAATGCACGAGTTGCTTTAACATAGAACTCTACTTTGTACTTCTTCCCTTGCTCAATGTTCTGATTATTAAAAATAAAAAGAATTATAAATGACATTAAATTTTTCACTATAGTAATTAAACAAAATGTTGGAGTACTTACCATGCCCCAATAACCAGGATTAGAGATACCAACACCATTAGGTGGACAAGAACTTCTTCGACAAAAAATATCCATACGCAAAGCAATTTTATTACGTTCGAAACAAGAACTACGATCAGTTGATACTCTAATACTTGATTCATTTCCAATAATTGTCCAAGGAATAATACTTGAGGGAACACTGGAACCTCCTGCTTCAAAACCTGAAACATAAATTTATAATAACAAAATATTACTCATTAGAGATACGACATATCTGAAAACTCTGACAAACATATTTAGAAATGATTTTTTTACAAAAAAAAAATGAATATTATATGACATAATCAAAATTTTCACCTCATTGTCTGCCACCTAACATTTTCTATCCAAAAGTTAATTCTTTTAATTCCTTAACAATGTACTAACGAAATTTGTTATCATTTTCCAAAAATATTAATGATATATATCTAAAACAAAAATTAAATTAGCAACATAAATTTGAATCGATACCTCTATTTGACACAAGTTCGGCCCACAATCCCCCACCTCCAGCATGATTAATCTCCTGAAAAATAAATATTGGTCAATATAATTAATTATATTTAAACCAAAACAATAACTAAGTAATCTTTACATTCATCTAAACATTTTTAAAAAGATATTAATTTACTTCAAAAAAAACTCCAAAGAATGTGTCTGGAATAGGCCTTCCAGAAGTTGCATCAATGACTAGTTTTGATATCTCTGTAACATTTTCATCAGCTTGACATTTAGGAATAACCACACACACAACTAAAGATAAAATAAAAACAATAAAGGAATTTGATAAAGACATTGTTCTTATTTATTTTTTCTTTGAGCAATTGGTTTGTGATATATTATCGTAACACTTTCAATTGTATTTATAAGCACAAAGGAAGTTGGAGATTTTCCATCAAGATAATGCTGAGTTGTTAACAAAGTAATCTACAGTTTATCTATATTTTATTTTAGAATAAACCATGTTTTATTTTTATTCCAAACCACTCCTAATCGAATTCAAATTTATAATCTTTATCTTATTTATTTCCGAAAAAATTCAGATGATATTTGCCTATTTAATATAATAAATAATATATAGGCTGACCTATTAATAACATAATCTAGAGTTTAATTAGATATGTTTTTAACACAATCTTAAATATATTCCTTAATTAAACATTCCTATTTAGATTCAAATTTGTATCCCTTACCTTGTTTAATTCCAAAAAAATATCATATCATATTTGCTTAATTTTATATATATAACTAATATAGTAAAATATAATTTACAGCTAATTAAAGAAAAAATTAGTAGTAGAAGGATTTAATTTTTGAGTGGTGCTATAACTTACCACATATACGCCGGCACAATGTTTATCTTTTCATTTAGTGTGCAAGACAAAAGACATAATAAAATAATTCTATCATAATTATGTTGCAATTTAGTTTTTTATAAAAAAAATACAATATGATAAGTTCGTTCTAAAATTTATCTTATCATATCTCTTTAGGTAAAAATTTTATCATAAATTTTAGTTTAATTAGAAACCAACAAAAACAGTAATTTTAACTAATTCTTTAGTTAAAAGTATTTATTCGTGATTATAATAACGTGGAAAAAAATATTAAATTTAATTAATTAATTAATA
>JBBPBT010000938.1:11948754-11979271 GCA_037974875.1 Cicer bijugum | reverse complement strand
TTTGATTAAATTAAAGGAATCTTTGACTAAAGATATTAAAATCTATTATAATAATATTTTTTTTTTCAAAAAATCTTTTACGATTACTTTTCAATTATGCTTTTCACGGATACTTATCAACCAAGTTAGTCAATTAAGTTAGAAAATAAGATTTTATGGTATTTATCAATAATTAATTTAGTTTTGAAAATATTTTACTCGAGCACTTGTATAGTTAGTTATACCCACACTTTACAATTTCATTATATATTATTTGGATTAACACTTGCACCAACATTGAGTCAATTTTATTTGCATCTTTTTGTTTTGATCTCTAAATATTATATCAAATCACAACATCTCTCTTGTAAACAAATTTATAGTTACTAGTAGAGATGGAAAAATATGCGAGTGTGACAAAAGAAAAGGTTAAAAACTACGTATGCGACGATCTTGCATTTCATATTCTATCAAAATTGCCTCTAAAATCTTTGAAGCGTTTTGGATGCGTACGTAAATCATGGATTCTCTCATTTGAAAATAATCATTTCATGAGCATCTTTCGCAACAATTTAATCTCTTATGATCATTCGTACTACGATAATACATCTCTTCTCCTACAGCTTACTAATAGAGATATGTGTTTATTTTCTGGAGATAATTTTGAGGATGTAATCAATTTAGATTTTCCAAATCCGTTTCAAGATGAGCACCCTTCTTTTAGGGTTTTGGATTCTGGTAGTATTACCGGAATTCTTTGTCTCTACACTAGAGATCTAAGATATGTATTATGGAATCCAACAACAGAGGAATTCAAGGTCATCCCTCAAATCCCTCGTAAGTATGTATCACCTTATATTACAGAAGAGCTTATTCCACTTGGATTTGGTTATGACCAAGTTAGAAACGATTATAAGCTGATTGCGAATGTAATATATTGTCTTGTATATGAACCTAATGAATACCCAGAATTTAGTTGTGAGTACCGAATATATAACCTTAAAAGTAACTCTTGGAGAAAAATTGACAAAGATGTCGGTTTTATAGCAGTATTTTATAATGAGACTTGTCAACGATTGTACATGAACGGAATGTGTCATTGGTGGTGTTTTTCGCATGATGGAAAAGACATAGCATCGTTTGACTTGGTCACCGAGGAGATTATCACAACACCTATACCTGAAGAAGTACTTGTAAATGTGGATGATGATTTTGATGTTGGTAATTCACCAATATACTTAATGGTGTTAAATGGGTCTATTGCTTTGATCACATGGCCTTTAGATAAAACTACTTTTCACATATCCATTTTGGGAGAAATTGGAGCAAAAGAATCATGGACTAAACTTTTTACTATTGGGCCATTGTCTGATATTAAATGTCCGATTGGAGCAGGAAAGAAAGGTGATTTATTTTTTCAGAAAGAAGATGGTGATATAGTTCGATTTAATTTAACCACCCAGTTGATTGAGGAGCTTGACATTGAAGGAAATGATTTTAGTATATTAATTTATAAGAAAAGTTTTCAATCATTAATTTGATTTCAACCATCAGATTTATGAATGTCGGTATTAGAATTTAACAATCTTTTGATAGTTGAATTTTACGTATTACATTAATTAATAAATGAAAAATATACATTATGTATATTGATTATTTAAATTATGAAATGTATTCATTTTATTTTATAATATAAATAAATATTAGATTTTATGTACCACTTAAGAAGGATGGAATTGTTTTTTCATTAGACTTTGGAAACTAAAGATATTGGTATAACAATTCAAACTCATTATTTCTAAAGAAATTTAATTTTTTTCTTCTTTTAATGACTTTTTTTTAGGTTTCCTTCCACTTTCTTAATGAACTCATGATTTCATCAATTTTTTGAAAGTTGGATTGCATTACATGTATTGTTCACTAGAGATTACGTTACCACGAGGCTTTTGATAAAGTTCTCCCCGTATACATTTCGATTATCACTCTCTCCCTGTTCTTCTTGAGGGGGGACCTATTTGTAACAAAAATAGATCTTTCAAATTTGAAGTTACGTGGATAATCGATGATAATTTCGAAACGGTTATTCAAGAGAATTAGATGAGGGACCACAATTTGATTACTCTTATGTAGAACCTTACTCCCACCCAAAAGAATTAGAGCAAAAAGTTGTTTGGAAACATTTTTATAAGGAAAAAAGACCTTATGTGTAGACTTAATGAGATTCAGAATAGCCTTCACTATGGGTATACCACTTTCTTAGATTCTCAAAGAAAGGACCTTCAAGATCAACTTACATGTACGTTGTACCAAGAAGAGTGTTTGTGGTACCAAAAATCTCAAGGAAAGTGGATAACTGATGGTGACAAAAATACTAAATATTATCATTCCAAAACTATTGTAAGGAGACGCCATAACAAGATTATCTCCCTTTAGAATGACTCGGGAGTTTGGCTTGATGACTAGAAGGAACTACACATTATGGTGAGACAGTTCTATTAGGATCTTTATCACGAGGATAAGTCATCTAAGACACTGTTACTTATTGGGCTACATCCCCTTGAAGCATCAAATGTTAAGTGTTTAGATCAATTTTCTTGAATGCAGGAGGGCTCCATTTGAGATGGATCCCTACAAGATCTCTGGTGATGATGGATACCCTACTTTATTCTTCCAACAGAGGGACCTTCTTTCCCCTTACCTTCTTGTAAATTGTATATAGTAGCTCTCTCATATTATCAATGACCAAGTGGAAGCTAACTATTGGAAACCTATGTGTGCAAGTAGATTCGGGCCACAAATTTCTCACATGCCCTTTCTTGGCAATTTGCATCTATATACAAAGGTCTCTATTGAACAAGCTCATTGTTTCATGGAGTTTTTTGTTATTCTTTCTGATGCCTTTGGACAAAAATATTAACAAACAGAAAACTCAAATATTTTTTTTTTTGTAAAAATGTTCACCATCAACTTAGGAATGGTATTTTGCAACACACAACATATACTTTGTTTACCGATGTGGGTTGATGCCTAGGGGCCAACATTAATTCGGGGAGGACTATTAAAGGAAAATTCAATCATATTATTTGTAAAATTTAGAATTAGTTGAGTGGTTGGAAGCATTGGTGTCTTAGCATGGTTGGTAGATTTACCATTTCTATAGATAAGGAGCCCTTACTAGAAGAATAAAGTTTAACTCATTAAAATGATGTAGAATTTGATTAATAAACCTGACAACCTATGGTGCAAAGTCCTATATAGCAAGTATGGCAGAGAGAATGAACTTTGAGTTTCTATAAAATTCAAACCTTACGACTCACCACTTTTGTAATTAATGGCTAGTATTTGGGATAATTTCATAATCATATTGTTTGGCATTTGGGCAATGGACATCACATCAATTTCTGGCTTGACAAATGGATACCTCATGGGCACTCTCTCATAAGTACCTTTATTAGGTCGACTATAATCACCACATTGAATGTCAATGATTTCTTGACGACCATAGGGACTTGGGACATGAATTTCCTAAACAATCATCTTCCTCCTAACAAGTTGAACCATTTGTGGCTATTCTATCACCTACAAATACTGATGGGTTGAACTCCGTTGGACGGGGTGGTACTATTACTTGTCAATTCACTGGCCAAAACGCTTAGAGGGAGCGAACAACGGTTATAGATGGGAAATTGAAGGGTCCGCAAGATTCCAAACCTTTATATGGCTAATTGCCGAAGAGTACCCCCTAACAAACTATTGTTGTAGCCGATGAGGTATCGATGTTTCACCCATATGTTATGCTTGTGGGAATGGCAACAAAATAATATGTCATGTTCTGATGGACTATGATCACACAACACATTTTGACTAGGTTGGTGGATCATGCAGGGATTGGATCTTTGGCAACCTAAAGCTTAAGCGAATGGAGAATATAGGAACAAGTGGAAAAAGATCTTTACGTTGGTTGGCTTACAAATGTGGACGTGGAGGTACAAAAGTATCTTTGATGATGAATTTCATCGCCCGATGATTCAAATCCATGAGATTATCAAGATGGCAAAGGAAATAGAGAGATGAAAATTTCCTCACCTGACTGGTAGGCCTCAACAAATGGACATTGTCTTCGTTGGCTGAAAGAGAGTGCGTGAATGATGAATCAAACTCAACAGCGACGATGCACACAAAAGCTCGATTAATCTTTCCGAGTTTGGAGGCCTTCTTCGTGAGATCAATGTGATTCCCTACATGCTAAGATGTCGGGGTATGTATATGGGTATTGAGGTGGCTCATCAAAAAGGGATTACGCACCTTCAAGTGGAGAACAATTACAAGGTTTTAGTTGAAATGTTGAATGGTTATTGCAAAATCAATGGATATATCCCAACTCTTATTCTTCACATATGTGAACTATGGAATATGGATTGACAAGTTTAGATCAATCACATTTGGAAGGAAAGAAATCAGATTGCTTATTGGCTTTCTAATTTTAGTTTGACTTTACACTCTTTTGATTTGTGCAATATGGAGAATCCTCCAAGAGATCTCCATACTTTTTTTTTTTTATAAATTTTCTTAAGCTTGCATTTCTTAAAATGTTATTTTAACTTTGTAAATTTTCTTAGGTTTTGCCCTCTTTTCATACCCAAAAAAAATTGCAGCATCAATCTCTCAATTCAAAGTAAATATCGATATACAATTGTGTCAATCTGACAATACGACTTTAATTTTAAAATACGGTTGTGTCGATCTCACAATATGACATCAATATAACAGTACAAGAACGTCGATCTCACAATACAACGTTGGTATCACAATCAACGATGTCAATATCATAATACTGCATAGAGAATGACGTCATAATGGAGAATGGCAAGAAAGAATGTTTAGGTCACCAAAATGAAAGGAAAATAGGATGAGAATGAATGGATGGCGGTGAGCTTAAGGTTACCTAGATTGAAATGGAAATGGAGAACAAACATTTTTTTTTATTTTTTATTTTTTAGAGTTTATTTTTGCTTATTCTTTTACTTTAAATTAGGTTTAAGTTTTAGTGTTTTTTTTTAATCTTCAAAATGTAATTTTTTTTAAATATTTGTTTTAGAAGTTGTTTGATCTAAAAATTATTTTGTATTAATATAGTTTTTTAATATATTTAATAAATAATATATCTTGTATTAACAGTCTATTAAAATTATTGAATAAGCTTTGTTTTGGTAGGTAATTTTATGAGGTATGGAAGTTTTCATAAATTTAAAAAAGATAAAGTTATCTTAGAATTTTTCTCCAGAATTTCATGTGGAAAATATTCGCAACAAAATTTACCTGGTTATTAGTAAGACTCTAGTGTACCCATTAATTATTATAGTAGAAGTTTTTATTGGATTAGGTCCCGTGGTTTTTATTCTCTCAATTTAAGATAAGTTTTCCACGTTGAAAATTGTGTTTGTCTCATATTTAATTTTCTACCAATTATTTTTGCTCTATGGAATTTGTATTTTCTGTTTGGCCATTTATCAGCACAGATGGGGGGAAAAATATTTCGCTTTATTGAAATAGATATTGCTAATTTTCTCTGGTTTTTTCCAACAAAGTGGTATCAGAGCTCGGTTGATTTAATTTATGCATTTAAATGGAGGAGGAAGATAAAGGTCCCAATATGATTAAACTCAACTCTTCTAATTACAAACTTTGGAAGAATTTTTTGGAAGACATGTTATATAGTAAAGATTTGTATGATCTTATTGAGGGTGACACTGTTAAACCCGTAGATAAATCTGACGCTGACTGGAAAAATATGAATAGAAAGGCAGTGGAGTTGATCAAGCAGTGGTTGGATCTTAGCGTATATCCACATGTTGAAACTGAAATAGATGCTAACAAGATGTGGGAAAAATTAAAAGAGTTGTATGAACGAAAGAATGTGCAAAATAAAGTATTCTTGATTAGAAAGTTGGTGAATATGAAATACAAAGATGGGGATTCAATGGCAGATCATATGAGTATTTTTCAGAATACAGTGAATCAGTTGACAACTGCAGAAATTAAATTAGATGATGAGTTGCAAGCATTGTTATTGTTGAGTTTTTTGCTTGATAATTGGGAAGTCCTTGTTGTGACATTGACCAATTCAGCTCCAAGTGGAAAGTTGAAAAAGTCAATAGTTAAAGAGAGCATGTTGAACGAAGAAGCTCAAAGAAAGGAACGTAGTTTGGTTGGTTCTTCCTCAAAGTTAGAAGCACTAGCTACAGAGTTACGGGGGAGAAGTCAATCTAGAAACTTCCATAGACGCGACAACTCTAAAAGTCGTAGCAAGTCAAGAAGCAAGTCGAGGACTAGAAAAGAAGTGTTATGCTATCATTATGGCAAAGCATGTCACATTAAAAGAAATTTCAGATTCCTTAAGAGAGATCAATCAAGGGAAATAGATGAAGAAAAAGAGAAGAAAAATGATAAAGATACAAAAGCAGTTGCATCTGTTAATAATATCTACATTTTTTGTGATGATAATTCCATACACCTTGCATGTCAGGATTCACCTTGGATTATTCATTTGGGTGCCTCATATCATGTTACTCCTAGAAGTGATTTCTTCTCATCTTACAGTGCTGGTGATTTTGGCATGGTAAAATGGGAGATGAAGGAGTATGTAAAATTATCGGTATGGGAGATGTTTGGGTTGAAACTGGGATTTGTTGCAAGACATGTACCTGATATTCGTCTCAATTTGATTTCGGTGAAAGTTTTGGATATTGATGGTTATCACACTTACTTTGGTGGTGGTGGTATATGTAAAATCACCAAAGAGTCCCTAGTGGTTGCAAAAGAGCAAAGTTCCATTTCTCTCTATAGGTTGCCTACGAAGTTATGCAAGGAAAAAGTGAAAGCAATTGAAGATGCATCTTCTGATTTATGGCATATGTGCCTTAGTCACTTG
This sequence comes from Cicer bijugum, assembly GCA_037974875.1. Classification (NCBI taxonomy): domain Eukaryota; kingdom Viridiplantae; phylum Streptophyta; class Magnoliopsida; order Fabales; family Fabaceae; genus Cicer; species Cicer bijugum. The sequence continues at coordinate 11,972,361 of JBBPBT010000938.1, read as the reverse complement.
AGTGAGAAATGACTCAACATACTTGCGAAGAAAAACTTTCTTCCTGTGAAAGGTACGTCTCTAAAAACTTGCACTCATTGTTTTTCTAGAAAACAACATAGAGTTTCTTTTCATAATACTGGTCCTCATGGGAGGCAAAATATTCTTAATTTAGTTCATACTGATGTTTGTATGATGGATAGTAAATCTCTTGGTGGTGCATCATATTTTGTTACTTTTATTGACGACCACTCTAGAAAAGTGTGGGCATTTCCTTTGAAATCTAAAGATCAGGTATTGGGAGTCTTCAAGCATTTTCATACAAATATTAAAAGAGAAAAGGGAAGGAAATTGAAATGTGTTCGATCATATAACGATGGTGAATACAAAGGTCCATTTGAAGAGTATTGTAGAGAACATGGAATCAGGTTTGAGAAAATAGTTCCAAAGACACCTCAACATAATGATGTTGTAGAGAGAATGAATCACACGATTAATGACAAAATCAGATGTATGCTCTCTCATGCAAAATTATCGAAATCTTTTTGGGGTGAAGCCATGAAAACTGCAATGGACTTGATCAATCTTTCTCTTTCGATTCCACTTGATGGTGATGTTCCAAATAGAGTGTGGACAAGGAAAGATGTCTCTTGCCGTCATTTGAGAGTTTTTGGTTGTAGATGTTTTGTTCACGTTCCAAGAGATTAGAGGTCCAAGCTTGATATTAAATCCAAATAGTGTATATTTTTTGGTTATGGTGATGAAGAATTTGGTTATAGATTGTGGGATCTGATTGACAAGGAAACTATTAGAAGCCGAGATGTGATATTTCTTGAAGACCAGACTGTTGAAGATTTTGATAAAGCTGAAAAACATAAACCAAATTCCAGAAGTTACATTGATGTTGCGCCTAAGCCCCCTACAAAAAATCTTATTGATGAGGGAGATATACAGATAGATGATGGGAATGTAACTGATGATCAGGTGCCTCACCTTGATGAGCAGGTTCCAATTGAGCCACCAAACGAGTTTGAGTTGAGATGATCTACTTGAAAACGTCAATCTTCTCAAAGATATCTTCCACATGAGTATGTGATGATCACTGATAGTGGAGAGCCAGAGTATTATCAAGAAGCTATTACAAATGTTGATAAAGAAAAGTGGTTGAAGGCCATGCAAGAAGAGATGAATTCCTTGCACGAGAATCACACATTTGATTTGGTAAAGTTGCCTAATGGCAGAAAATCACTCAAGAACAAATGGGTATACAAGATAAAGGCAAAAGATAATAGTTCTCAACCAACATACAAAGCAAGGTTGGTTGTGAAAGGTTTTAATTAGAGAAACGGTATTGACTTTGATGAAATTTTTTCACCTGTGGTGAAGATGTCCTCTATTTGAGTTACGCATGGGTTAGCAGCTAGTTTGAACCTAGAAGTTGAACAACTTGATGTGAAAATTGCATTCCTTCATGGTGATTTGGAGGAAGTGATCTATATGGAGCAACTAGAGGGTTTCGAAGTCAAAGGAAAAGAGCAACTTGTGTGAAAATTGAATAAAAGCTTGTATAGGCTCAAGCAAACACCTCGATAATGGTACAAGAAATGTGATTCTTTCATGGAGAAAAAAGGGTATGGTGAAACTACTTCTGACCATTGTGTGTTTATCAAGAAATTCTCTGATGGTGATTATATTATTCTCTTATTATATGTGAATGACATGTTGGTTGTTGGTCATGACACTAAGAAGATTCAATCATAAAAGAAATATTTGAACAAGTCTTTTGTAATGAAAGACTTGGATCCTGCAAAGCAAATTCTGTTAAGACAAAATCTCAATTAACTATTTTGATGATAAACAAAACAAAAGATTAATCAAAGATTATTAATTATGATTCTAAATATTTTGATTTTTAACATGTGCATTTGAGTGTGATAAGATAGGTATCAAAATATTGATTCTTAAAGAATGAAGATTGACAAAAAGATTGATCTTTTGAAGACAAAGATCAATCTGAATATTTCTGCCAATAAGACAAAGATTGACAAAAAGATTGATCTTTTCCAACAACTCTTTTATGACAGCTGATCCTTTTCCAATGACCATATTAGTTGTCCTAAGCTCTCTGGAACTCTATAAATGCAGCTGCAAACTGAAGAACAAGACACAACAATCAACACCAAGCAAAAATCAATTCCTTCGATTATACTCACGTGTCTCAAATTCTTTCTCACATAGCTTGATGTTTTTGTTTTTATTTCTGGTGCTGCAATCATTCAAACATTGGTTGTTCAACAGAATATATTTCTCAAACAAGTGTTGAGTAAATAGTAAATTCTAAACAGCCTCAACATCATTACTTTGTAACTCAAGATTGTTTTGACAAATCTTGAGTAAGTTGTAAAATCCTTTAAAGTTTGAAAGACGTGTTGTTAAAGTCTTTACAAACAGTAAAGGTAGAAATCATTTCTAGATAGAAGGGTAAGAAGTGTGCAAAGTGTAAGATTGATCTGAAGAGAAAGTGTACATCAAGAACAATCTAGCCTTTGAGCATATAGTGGAAAATCTCACTCTTGTGAGGACTGGACGTAACCCGTGTTTGGGTGAACCAGGATAAAATATATGTGTACTCCTTCTATCTCTATTTACTTATCTTTGAAAAAACATATTTTGGTAAAATTGATATTACTGTTTTCAAACAAAAGATTGATCTTCTCCAAAGCAAAGATTAATCTTCTGAGTAAAGATTGATCTTCATCACTACTAAGATCAATCTTAACCTTATAATTCAAACCCCCTTCCTTATAATTGATATTTCTACTTCAATTGGCATCAGAGCCAGTCTCTAAAATTTAAAACACCTACAAAGTGTTAGAGCAAAAGATTCAGGAAGAAAAATATCAAAAGCTAAATATATAGTTGAAGGAGGGTCTTCAAACAGACCACCATACTTTGATGGCTCAGATTATTACTTCTGGAAAGGCAAAATGCAGTTGTTTCTAAAATCACAAGATACATGTATGTGGAGAATCATCACAAATGGAGATTTTACACCAAAACGATCCAACATCAACTGAAAAGAAAGAATCAGATTGGACAGTAGATGAAAAATCCAAGGTACTCTTAAACTCAAAAGCTCAACTATTTTTATCGTGCACTTTAAGTAGGGAAGAAAGTGAAAGAGTAGATGAATGTGATACGGCCAAGAAGGTATGGGACACATTGCGAACTCACCATGAGGGAACAAGACATGTTAAGGAAACAAGAATTGACATTGGTATACGAAAGTTCGAATTGTTTGAAATGAATGAAGGAGAAACAATAGATGAATTGTATTCGAGGTTCACAACTATAGTGATCGAAATGCATTCCCTTGGTAAAGCTTATTCAGTACAAGACATAGTAAGAAAAATTATGAGATGTCTTCCAACCATATGGAGACCAATGGTGAAAGCTATAAGTCAAGCATAAAATCTTGAAGTGTTAGGCTTGGAAGAACTTATAGGAACTCTAAGGGCACATGAAGTATTGTTACTAGAAAACAAGACTGTAAAGAAAAACAAAGTAATTACCTTAAAAGCATCTCAAAACTCACCAAACATTCAACAAACAAATGAGAAAAGTGATTCAGAAGACAGCCAAGAAGATGTTGATGAAGAAATTGCTCTTCTCTCAAGAAAGACACAAAGAATGATGAGGAGAAGAGACCAGATCAAAAAGGGTTCTCCAGACAGAAAGGAATTCAAGGCTGAGATTGATAAAAGCAAAATCACTTGTTTTTGATGCAACAAGCAAGGACATTACAAAATAGAATGTCCATCAAACAAAAAAGGACCAAAGAAATTCCCTTTTAAAAAGAAGTCCATGATGGCAACCTGGGATGAATCAGAAACAGATGAACCTGAAGAAGCCAATTTGTGTCTAATGGCAAATATTGAAGAACCAGAGGTAATTTCTGAACCATGTCTTATATGCAAGCAAATGGAAATCGAATTTGATAATTTGTTAAATGATTCAAACTTTATTATTCAAAAATATAGTTCTTTTAAAGAAAAGTTTCACAAAGAAAAAGAAGAGAAATAAAAGATTCAGATCATGAATGATAAACTTAAAGAGATCATTCAAAATCTGAAGGATTCCAACTTTATAAATCTGGAAACAAAAAAATTAGAAAGTAAAGATCGATCTTTACAAACAAAGAACGATCTTATCAAAAGCCAAGATCAATCTTTACTGACAAAGAACGATCTTCTCAAGGCTGAAGTTGAAACTCTTAAAAATGATTTGAAAAACTTTATTCATGCAACTGAAACATTTCAGAAAATCATGGGATCTCAAGTTGGGATTTTTGAAAAAGCTAGGCTGGGTTTTGACAAAACACAAAAAACCAAAATGTATGAAACCTTCTTTGTTCCTGAATTAAGAGAAGAAAAATGCAAAATCAAATGTTCATATTGTAATAAAATTGGACATTTAGAATTTTCATGTTACTTTAGAAAAAGAGATATAAAAAACAGCAACAGAAGATATCTCAAACCAGAAAATCATTTGATAGTTAAAGAAAGTTTGTCTAAGAAACTAAAAGAACGATCTTTAGATTAATTTGAAGGCATGTCAGAAACAGCAAATGCTCAGTTTTTTAAACAAGTTTCAAAAGAAGGTTCTTCTAAATCTAAGATTGATCATTCTGAGAAATCATTTACAAATGTAAAACCAGATTTCAAAGCTAACTCCTCAGGACCCAAACACAAGTGGGTACCTAAGAATGATCTAACAAATTATGTAGGATGGATCTCTAGATGTCAAGAAAAGGCCATGGTTTTTGGACAGTGGTTGTTCAAGGCATATGACGGGTGACAAAAACTGCTTCATGTCATTTATTAAAAAGGATGGAGGATCTGTAACATTCGGAAACATAGATCAAGCCAAGATAAAAGGAAAAGGAACCATAGGTAAAATAAATTCTGCCAAAATCAATGATGTTCAATATGTTGAAGGATTAAAACACAATCTTCTTAGCATTAGTCAACCCTGTGATAATGGTTTTGAAGTTGTTTTTAAACCAAACATATGTGAAGTGAGAATAGCAAATTCTGGAGAAATCATATTTTCTGCATCTAGAAAGAAAAATCTCTACATACTATATATTGAAGAATTACCAGTTGAATCTTGCCTCATGTCCATAAATAAAGACAAATGGATATGACATAAGAGAACTGGACATTTGAGTATGAAAACAATTTCAAAACATTCTAATTTAGATCTAGTTAGAGGACTTCCTAAAATAAATTTTGAAAAAGATAAAATTTGTGAAGCATGTGCAAAAGGAAAACAAGTAAAATCTAGCTTTCATCCAAAAGGCTTTATATTAAGCAAAAAACCTCTTGAATTACTTCACATTAATCTTTTTGGTCCTATAAGAACCATGAGTTTAGGAGGTATGAAATATGGATTTTTCATTGTTGATGATTTTTCTAGATATACATGGGTGTTGTTTTTAAAACAAAAAGATGATGCTTTTGATGCTTTAAAAAAATTTTGTAAAAAAGTTCAAAATGTAAAGGAATCCAAAATCATTTATGTAAGAAGTGATCATGGTGGTGAATTCATTAATGCATCTTTCAAAACCTTTTTTGATGAACTTGGCATCACTCATAATCTATCTTGTGCAACAACTCCACAACAAAATAGAGTTGTTGAGAGAAATAATAAAACATTACAAGAGATGGCAAGAACAATTTTGGAAAAATCAAATGTAGAAAAATATTTTTGGACTGAAGCTATAAATACTTCATGTTGCATATTAAATCGTGTTTCAATCAGAAAAATAATAAACAAAACACCCTACGAAATCTGGAAAAATAGAAAACCAAACATTTCATATTTTCACATTTTTGGATGTCATTGTTATATCTTAAACAACAAAGATAACTTAGGAAAATTCGATGCGAAATCAGACAAAGCTATATTCCTAGGATACTCAATAGAATCTAAAGGATATCGTGTGTTTAATTTAAGAACCAAAGTTGTGGAAATCAGTATACATATTCTGTTTGATGAGTTTGATGATCTTGATGTGAAAAAGAAAGATGAAGAGGAAGAAGATCAATCTGAACAGACACATCAGATCGATCTTCTGGAGAATAAGACTGATGATCAATCTTCTTTTCCAAATCCTCCTAAAAGCTGGAGGTTAGTAGATGACCATCCTCCAAATCAGATTATTGGAGACACAGCTGATGGCATTAGAACAAGAATGTCCTTTAGAGATACTGCAAACAACAACATGGCAATGATCTCACAAGTAGAGCTAAAATCCATTAAAGAAGCCATAATCGATCAATCATGGATCGATGCAATGAAAAAAGAGCTTCTCCAATTCGAGAAAAATGAAGTATGGACTCTTGTTCCAAATCCTCAATATCAAACAATTATTGGAACACGATGGGTTTTCAGAAACAAACTAGACGAAGAAGGAAAAGTTGTAAGAAATAAAGCAAGATTGGTGGTGTTGGGAAAAATAGCATAAGTTCAAAAGAATCAAGACACAATCATAACACAAGAATATAATGTGGAAACTCCAAAACCGGAGAAAAAACCACGGCCGCTGCCTAAACCGGCAACTAGAGAATTAACACTATGTGAAAATTGTTACAACACATAGACTTCTCTCACACCCAACACCCCAGCACAACCACACTTTTACAAAGCAAATATTTAAACTAAGTCAGATACAAGCTTAAAGTGCTATTGCTGACTGGTGCTGGTGCATTTGAAAACAAAGGACCAAAACCCAATATATAGCCTTGGCCTTCTCCTTATTCTCCCACACTAAAGGATGTGGGACTTGCAATCAACCCCAACAATCTCCACCTTGATTGTAAGAGTTACAACTTCCGCTTCCATTGTCTTACCGACAATCATACTCCACCATAAAAAGTACACTTCACTTGGAACTAAACCATCCCAAGAATTTTCTCCACTTGGAACTAAACCATTCCAAGAATTTTCTCCACTTGGAACTAAACCATTCCAAGAATTTTCTCGTGTCGAAACCTAGCTGAAATTTATGGTGAAACTCCCATGTTGGCTTCCAGGAAGTTCTTCAGCCATCGACACATCACCACACACCTTGCATCAATGCCAACCAATGCCCGTGTGCTGTTCTGAATCCGCTAGCAATAACTTGTCCTTTTTCATGGTATAACGGAAATACCATAAGGACAAACGGGAGACCTTGCCATCACTTGTCTCAGAGTCTTTTTCAGATACTGCTCCACCTGAACAGTTTCTCTTCACATGCCCAGACTTTCCTTTCAACGCCTTGTGTAATCCTGATTGTATAAGCACATCCTTGACTTGTACTTTCCACAAGCCAAAGTTGATTCTTCCATCAAACTTCTCTATGTCAAACTTCATAATGCTTGAATAAGACATAGCAGCTGCACGCAGACTGTAAACTGTGCACCAGGTAAGTTCCCAGGAAAGAGAGGTGGGTCACAACAAATACGCTTAAATACCAAGTCTTTCTTTAGCCAGAACCTCCCTAAACAGCACTTTCACAGTATCACCTTTCCCCTAACAATACCAAGGATAATTCTTTTCTGATGTGGAAGACCAGACAAAGCTGCAACCACAGAGCATACTAAGAAAAATTATCCCACCGAACCTCCGAACCTGGCTCTGATACCAGTTGTTAGGAAAAATAGCAAAAGTTCAAAAGAATCAAGACACAATCACAACACAAGAATATAACGTGGAAACTCCAAAACCGGAGAAAAAACCACGGCCGCTGCCTAAACCGGCAACCAGAGAATTAACACTATGTGAAAATTGTTACAACACATAGACTTCTCTCACACCCAACACCCCAGCACAACCACACTCTTACAAAGCAAATATTTAAACTAAGTCAGATACAAGCTTAAAGTGCTATTGCTGACTGGTGCTGGTGCATTTGAAAATAAAGGACCAAAACCCAATATATAGCCTTGGCCTTCTCCTTATTCTCCCACACTAAAGGATGTGGGACTTGCAATCAACCCCAACAGGTGGCTCAAGGATATAATCAACAAGAAGGAATAGAATATGATGAAACTTTTGCTCCAGTTGCAAGGTTAGAAGCTATAAGAATTCTTCTTGCATACGCATCATATAAAAACATTAAACTTTTTCAAATGGATGTTAAAAGTGCATTTTTAAACGGTTTTTTAAATGAACAAGTTTATGTTTGTCAACCACCCGGTTTTGAAAATCAGAAAAAACTAGATCATGTTTTTAAACTCACAAAAGCTTTATATGGATTAAAACAAGCTTCTAAAGCATGATATGAAAGATTGAGCTCATTCTTAATTAAAAATAATTTTTCCCGTGGAAACATTGACACAACACTTTTTAAGAAAATAAATAAAAATGATTTACTTATTGTTCAAGTGTATGTTGATGACATTATTTTTGGTTCAACAAATGAAAAAATGTGTGAAGAGTTTTCAAGACTCATGCAAAGTGAATTTGAAATGAGCATGATGGGTGAATTAAGATATTTTCTAGTAAGTACTACTAATCTTGGCCTTTGGTATAGCAAAGGTTCTCATTTTAATTTTGTAGCTTACTGCGATGCTGACTATGCCGGTGATAAAATTGAAAGAAAAAGTACAAGTGGTGGATGTCAATTTCTGGGGGAACCATTAATAAGTTGGTCATGCAGAAAACAAAATACAATCGCATTATCAACTACTGAAGCTGAATATGTCTCAGCTGCAAATTGCTGCTCCCAAGTCTTATGGATAAAAAATCAACTTGAAGATTATTCAGTTAAGTACTATCAAATTCCAATATATTGTGATAATACTAGTGCAATTAACTTATCTAAAAATCCTATACAGCACTCAAGATCAAAACATATTGAGATAAAACATCACTTTATTAGGGATCATGTAAGTAAAAAAGAAATTGAATTAATTTTTATTGATACAAAAAATCAGTTAGCTGACATTTTTACAAAGCCCCTTGTTGAAGAAACCTTTAATTTTATTAAAGAAAGGCTAAAAATCGTGCAAAATCCTGGTCAAGACAAATGATTTTTTAGTTAGATCAATCTGACAGAACCAAAAGAACGATCTTTTGTTCTCACTAAAAGACTCAAAAGAACAATCTTCTGTCTTCATTCTGAGTCATTTTTCCTTTATTAAAAAATACTCAAAGATTGATCCTTTTTTAATCATCACTAACTGTTAAAATTCCACTTTTTACTGAAAAGTACTGCTACTTTTAAAAAGTAACGGCTAATCATGATGACCTTCCTACATGCTTTTCTCTTTCCTCCTTCCCAATGACCAACTGCTCTATCAAATCAGACCCACGCGTGGCACTACCCCCTCTTCTTAATCAATTGTGCGCAGAGCAAGAACGTTCATCTTCTTCCTTCGTTCTTCCCATTCATTTTTTTTAAGCTTGCAGTCCTCAAAAATGGCGCGTACCAAAACCAGAGCTCACAAAAATCCAACTTCACCATTACCATCATCATCATCCTCACCACCAGTTTGTTCACCTTCCCCAACCCGTTCTCCATCTCCTCCACCTAAACCAACACCTCCTCATTCTTCCCCTGTAAAAACGTTTTCAGACCACATTTCATCCTCTCCAGAACCTAATCCTCAACCTATTAAAACTCATATCCCTCCTTTTTATCAATGTCCCATTCCTAATATGTCTCAATGCCCACCTCATCTTCGTCCCATGACAAACCCTAGCCCCAATACCAAAGCTTCTAAACGACGCTCCATGCGCATTCTTGCTGGCATTGACACCTCAAAAACCAAAACTATAGACAACACCGTCTACACGATCTCTGATGATGAACCTTCACCTCCACCACAACCCGCTTCTCACACTCCTTCTACCCCTCAAACAACTCCACCCTTATCTCCACACATTCCACCAACCCAAGTTCCCGTTTCTTCTTCTCCAAAATCACTCTCCAAATCTCCATCTTCGAACCATTCACCACAGAAATCCAAGTCCCCAAACCCTAAATCACACTCTCCCCCCACCTTTTGTCAGTTTTTAAGTTCCAAACAACTCAAGATTTCCAACAAAAAACTTCAGAAAAAATCAACTCAAGAACGATCTTCCCCTCCACTAGAACGATCTTCTCCTCCACCAGAACGATCTTTCCCCCCACCAAAACGTTCTTCTTCTAAATCCAAAAAATCCACCCAGAAAACCCTAAAACTCCCAAAAATACCAAACCTGACTCCCTTCCCAAACACACCTCTTCCAAAATTTTAATTCCACCTTTAATTTCTGCCAAAATCTAACAAGTCTTCTTTGAAAAATGTTCCAAACGACCTATTGGTGTTGGTCGTGTTTTTTATTTTGACAAACTCTCAACTGAAGGGCTCCCTATCCAGCATCATACTGATGCTTTTGGATGGACAGATTTTTTGTAAATTGTTGATTGTCATTATCCTCAAGTAATCCATGCATTTTACTGCAAGGCTGAAACCTTTGAAGATAAGTCTCTTATTGTCTCAAACTTAAAAGGTATTGAGCTTCGTCTTGACCTTATCGTTTTAGCTGATATTTTGAAACTCCCTTCTGAAGGCTTAACCATTTATCGGAAAGATTGGTACCAACCCTTAAGCATTTCCAAAGAAGAAGTGTTTCAAGAGCTCTTTATTGAAGGTTCTACTAAATATTCATTTGTTGATTTAAAACCACTTCCAAAAAATTTTAACACCATTAGTCAGTACAATATTTTTCCTCATTGTGGCAGCCATGAATTTGTATCTGATAATGACGCTCTCGTCATTTATCACCTTCTTCATTGTAAGAAGCTAAACCTGCCTCATTAGCTTATCCACCACATGATAGCTTCCATAAAAAAGGACAACAAACGCACTATTGTCCCTTATGGTATGTTGTTCTAAAAAAAATTTAGACATTTTGATATCCCATTATCCACTGAATCATCAATTGTTAAAGTCTCAAAGTTTTCTACAAAAAATATATCTCACATGAAATAGCTTCCCACCATTCCACACTCTCCACAAAATGTTTGCCCAACTTCATCTAGCAAACGAAAAAGGCCTGACCCCACTTCTGCTGCCCACACTACCTCTGCTGCTTCAGAACCTTCTCTTCCTCATTCTCGCACTATAGAACGTTCTTTTCCTGATGTGTCTCTCAATCCACATCATGTTCCTACAACTATTCCAACATCTACACTACCTTCTCAAAATGAACACTCCTATCCTACCTCCAAAATGTTTCCTATTTTTCTTTCCCCTCAAGAAACTGCATCTTCATCCAGTTTTGGAATTAGTCAGTACCTAGCCTTTCCTGATCTTGACACCATTAGTCCATCTATTCCTCAACCTCCTCGTTCGGCTTCTACCTCCATTCCTCTAGTTAACACCACATTTGCTACCTTCTCCACTTTTTGCATAACTGCTGCTTCTTCTCAAAGTGTTCCGTTAGAAACCTCTCCTCGTCCTTCAAAGCGGACCAAATTGGAAAAGGAGTCCTCACAGGTTTCTAAAAATCTTCCAAATATTTTTGATGCTCTACAAACTATCATTGCTCGTCAGGCTCATCAAGACATGGAACAAGCTATTCTGCGTGATTGGATTACCACCCAACTTGCTCCTAAATTGGGTCTCGAACCACCCATGCCAAATCCTGCTCCAAACTTTCCAGCAGTACCTCAGCCTTCTCTGTCTCCATATTCTAAAGGCTCCTCCCCATCAATGTCCACTTAGCTTTTTCATGCTCTCTTATTACTTTTTGATGTAACAAAGGGGGATAATGCATCTTAGATTTTGAATATGTAATGATCTGATTATCTTTTTTTTGTTTTTGAACCAGTGTATAATGATCGAAAGATCCTTTTTTTTACATGAATGAAAATCATTATTTGGTTCAAATGCTTAGCACATTTTGAGGGGGAGTTTTTATAGAAAAACAACGTCTAAATTATTGTTAGAATCAAATTAAAAATCTAAGTTAACATGTTTTGTTATCATCAAAAAGGGGGAGATTGTTAAGACAAAATCTCAATTAAATATTTTGATGATAAACAAAACAAAAGATTAATCAAAGATTATTAATTATGATTCTAAATATTTTGATTTTTAACATGTGCATTTGAGTGTGATAAGATAGGTATCAAAAGATTGATTCTTAAAGAATGAAGATTGACAAAAAGATTGATCTTTTGAAGACAAAGATCAATCTGAATATTTCTGCCAACAATACAAAGAACATTCTTAGCAGTAAAATAATCTATCTCCACACAATCTGATCATTCCTGGAAGCCACATTCACTCTCATAGAGAATTAGCAAAAGAACAGTTAAAATCACATGTGTTCAAGAATTTGAAGAATCAAGGCATACTTCTAATTAAGGCATAATACAAAGATCATTCTTTACATAAAGCAAGTACAAGTACAAAGGTACATGTAGTGAAGTACACTACTGATTTGAACTTTAACAAAAAAAAGCTTACGCACATAACTGAAAAGGACATAATCAAGGCTGACATACTGACACAATACATAGGGAACAAGATGTTTTCACAACAGACCAAAAGATCGATCTTGGATCGATCTTTTGATGCAGCAGAACAATCTTAAGCCATGACAGACTTTCCAACAGGTCTTTTATGACAGCTGGTCCTTTTCCAACGGTCATATTAGCTGTCATAAGCTCTCTGGAACTCTTTAAATGCAACTACAAACTGAAGAACAAGACACAACAATCACCACCAAGCAAAAAATCAATTCCTTCGATCATACTCAAGTGTCTCAAATTCTTTCTCACATAGCTTGTTGTTTTTGTTTTTATTTTTGGTGCTGCAATCATTCAAACATTGGTTCTTCAACAGAATATATTTCTCAAACAAGTGTTGAGTAAACAGTAAATTCTAAACAGCCTCAACATCATTACTTTGTAACTCAAGATTGTTTTGACAAATCTTGAGTAAGTAGTAAAATCCTTTAAAGTTTGAAAGCCATGTTGTTAAAGTCTTTACAAACAGTAAAGGTAGAAATCCTTTCTAGATAGAAGGGTAAGAAGTGTGTAAAGTGTAAGATTGATCTGAAGAGAAAGTGTACATCAAGAACAATCTAGCCTTTGAGCATATAGTGGAAAATCTCACTCTTGTGAGGACTGGATGTAACCCGTGTTTGGGTGAACCAGGATAAAATATTTGTGTACTCCTTCTATCTCTATTTACTTATCTTTGAAAAAACATATTTTGGTAAAATTGATATTATTGTTTTCAAACAAAAGATTGATCTTCTCAAAAGCAAAGATTAATTTTCTGAGTAAAGATTGATCTTCATCACTGCTAAGATCAATCTTAACCTGAGATGAAATTTTTAAAACAGAATTTTTAAAAAGGAGACAATTATAATTCAAACCTCCCTTCCTTATAATTGATATTTCTACTTCAAATTCTGGGTATGAGAATCACTCGTGACAGAAAGAATAATAAATTGTGGTTGTCTCAACACAATTATATTGAGAAGGTGTTAGAGAGGTTTAACATGAACAATTGCAAATCTGTTAGTACTCCACTTGCTACTCATTTTAAATTGAATTCTGATAAAGGTCCTACAAGTGAGGAGATGAAGAATGTTCCTTATGCATTCGCAGTTGGTAGTTTAATGTATGTTATGGTATGCACAAGGCTAGATATTGCTCATGTAGTTGGAGTTGTTAGTCGGTTTCTCTCTAATCCTGGTAAAGATCATTGGCAAGTAGTAAAGTGGATTCTCATATACCTCAGAGGCACTTCCAAAGTGTGTTTATGTTATGGAGGTGGTGAACCTGTGTTGGATGGCTACACAGATGTAGATATGGCAGGTGATCTTGATTATAGAAAATCTACTTCTGGTTATATGATGACTTTTGCAGGGGGAGCTATGTCTTGGCAATCAAGACTAAAAAAGTGTGTTGCTTTATCCACTACTGAAGCTGAGTACATTGCAGCAACTGAAGCTTTCAAAGAACTCTTGTGGATGAAGAAATTCCTACATGAGTTAGGCCTCAAGCAAAACAAATTTGTGTTATTCTGTGACAATCAGAGTGCAATCCATCTCAGCAAGAATCCGACTTTTAATGCAAAGTCGAAGCATATTGAAGTGTGGTATCATTGGATACGAGATGCATTGGAAACGAAGTCACTTTTAATTGAGAAGATTCATACTGAAGAGAATAATTCATATATGATGACGAAGACCTTGCTTGTGTCGAAGATGATATGTTGTAGAAAGAAATCTGGCATGGTTGAGCAGTACCTTCCTACTGGAGTCGTGTGGGGGAGACTTGTTAAGTGGGCTCACTCCTCAAGTGGAACCCCCTAGTTTTATTAGTATTAGTATTATTATTTGTACTATTATTATTATTATTATTATTGAAATAAAAGAAAGAAAAAAAAGGTTTTAATGGGCTTGGCCCACGTGAAGGAAATAAAAAAGGATCTAGAAATCACTAAGAATTAGAACAAAAAAGAGAACGGTTGCCAGAGAAGAAAATAAGGGTTCGGTTTCGGTGGTGGTAACAGGTGTGTAACAAACTTGCTCCATTTGATCTACAAATTTAGTATGTTATTCCTACCACTGAGTTTGTTACTTTAATATATAGTTTGATTAGTTTTATCTACTTTGAGAGTTACTTTGCCATACCCACTTTAGTGGAAGGTTGTTATAAGGTTGTTATTGTTGATTGATATTCCCTATTGTTATTAGTAAGACTTTGGTGTACCCATTAATTATTATAGTGGAAGTTTTTACTAGACTAGGTTCTGTGGTTTTTATTCTCTCAATTTGAGGGAAGTTTTCCACATTAAAAATTATGTTTGTCTCATATTTATTTTTCTGCCAATTATTTTGGCTATGTGGAATTGTATTTTCTGTTTGGCCATTTATTGAGATAGTTATTGCTAATTATCTCTTGTTTTTCCCAACAAATATAATGCAAATGTACGAGTCTCCCTTTCTTAAGTATTTCATGAGTTATGACACTCTCTATTGCCATTAGGACCTTGTAATAACTCTTAGAAATAAGAGTTGTTACACACATTTGAACTAGAATTTACTTATATTTTGAGTAGGTGCTATTTTATATATTAGAAGTTTAGCTTTAATATCAATAATTATGTCATTTTAATTATAGATGTATTTAAAATTTCTTTTAGGAAGAATTATGTTGGGTGTGCTAATTTTGTAAATGGAAATTGAAGAAAATTCTAGATTAAAATGATACAACACGATGCAAAAGAGGTTTATCAAGAGAAAGGCACATGCGATGAGTGGATACTACTTGTACCTGAATATGTTCCAAAACATCAAGATATACCCTAGTATAAGGATGCTCAAATAGGAAGATTTATTGATAGAACCAAGTTATCTTCATACTTAGAACTTTGATGTTAACAAAAGTACTTTATGAGAATAATATATTTGACTTGATAGAGTATGAAAGAAGATTTATGATTTTTAAGAAAATCTAAAATAAGATTTGATTCATATTTATGATTGAAGAAAGTCTTTGACCAAGTTGAAAATAAGATATAGTCAAATATTTTTGATGAAAATCTAAAATAAGAGTTGATTCAGATTTATGATTGAAGAAGATATTTGACTAAGTTGAAAAGAAGAAATGGTCAAATGTTTTTGAAGAAAATCTAAAATAAGATTTGATTCAGATTTATGATAGAAGAACATCATTGATCAAGTTGAAAAGAAATTATGGTCAAATGTTTTTGAAGAAAATCTAAAATAAGATTTGATTCTAATTTATAACTGAAGAAGATCTTTGACCAAGTTGAAAATGACGTATGATAAGATTTGAAGAAGATTTATCACAAGAATATATGTATTATTTACAAGAAGATTTGATCAAGATTTATCTACAACAACATATGATTAGTATCAATGTAAAGAATCTAGAAACTCAATTTGAACAAAATACGAACATAATCAATTTGAAGAATTTACAAACTCAATATGATCAAAATACGAATAAAATCAATCTGGAGAATATACAAACTCAATCTGAACAAATACGAACATAATCAATCTAGAAGAACTGCTCAAATTAGATCAAAAATAAAGTATTGACTAAAGAACATATTATCAAAAATTATTTGGTCAAAATTATTTTTGAATAAGATCATTGTTGATCAAGATAGGAATGAAGAAACAATTCAGAATTAAACCATGAGTAAGTTGTATCCCTAATATTATCTATAAATGGATACTCAAGACTGAAAAAGAAGATCATCAAAAAATTAGAAATGAGTAGAAAAACTCAAGCTCAAAATTCCAAATCCATCTTAGAGTTCAAAAAGAGAAACACTTGTTCGAATGAGAAATATTTTCTATGTGTTTTTCTTAGAGTGTGATAGTCATTTGTTATAATCAGCTTATTATAAGCAACTACTCAAGTTTCAAACCTTTGTATTCAAACGCGATCGTGGTGATAGTGTGTCTTCAACAATCTGGGATTGTCATATTGTGTGAAGAAGACATGGCTGGTAGAGTCATGGTGTGCGTCTTCCTCAAAATTAGGGGGTTGTCATGTTGTTTGAGAAGACCGACTTGGAGGGTCAGATGTTTTGTAATTCAAGTTGTTGAATTAATGGATTTAATCTTTCTGAGTGAAAGGACTGAATGTATTCAATTTAGTGGTGAACCAAGATAAATTCCTTGTGTTACTTTATTGTTGCACTCCTTAATTTTGCTATTGCTTCGTCTTATTTTAGATTGTCATGTGATTTTTACTTGATGAGAAAAATTAAAATAAACTAGAATTCGATTTTAGTTTTTAGTATTACACTCAAATTGCACCAAGTTCATATTTTTTTTAAAAGAAAAATAATCGTCAAAATGTATTTCTCCACTCGCATAATTTATAATGTTGCAATATATGGATGCAAATTTACGTTTGCAAAAAATTTATCAGTAGAATATTTACCATTAGTGAGTCTAGTTACATTATTGAATTATCTTGAGTTATTATCAACAAAAGGGAAAGGGAAACATTTAAAAAAATGATAAGAAAAGTTCAAAGTGACACCAATTACTAGTAAGGAAATAAAGGTTAAATGACCAACCTATCTCTAACCAAAAGGGGAAAATGATCAACCATCCCATACTAAAGAGCAAAATTGTAAAAACACCAAAAGCTCCTCCCTCGTGGGCTGTAAAGTCGTCCCTTCTTTATCTGTTGTAAAGAACTTTAATTTCATTCACCCACTTTATCATTAGTTCATTGTATTATAATTGCTCTTTCTTTTTATTGTTGTTATATCTTTTGTTACTATTTTTTCGCTACTATTTTCATGTTTATAAAAATTTCAAAAGTCATTTTGTTTAAATTTATGCTTATAAAAGTTTCAAATTTTAAATTTATATTCAAGTTGATGAAGATTCCAAACACTTTATTAATGTACAATCTCACGAAGAATTCAAGTTTTATGCTTTATGTTCAAGAGCAAGATTCAAAGTTCAAGTTTGTGTTAAAATTTATTACGTCATAAAGTTTCAATTTTTTTTAAACTTAAAGATTCAAACTTAATGTACAAAAGTATGTTGGGACCAAGATATGACATTACCTTTAAAAGTATTTACGTTTTAAAATTTTGGGAAATGAACTAAGAAAATAACTTAGGGATCAATGGCATTTTATGTATTTTGGTGTTGAAAATTTGAATATCGAGTTTTACTATATTTGGTTTTTTTTATCCAAACTTTATGTATATTCGTCCTTTTTGAATGATTCTTGTTAGAACGTAAACTAGACTCATTTATGTATATTTTAGGCTTATAAGTTACAAAATCTAAAGGAGCATCTATTATAATATATTAAAAGAAATTCCTAACTCTATTGTTTGACATTCTAACAAGAACTCAAGTTCAAATTTCTCAAGTCATCTTAAAGTTCAAAGAGAGAAAGATTTGTTCAGGTTAGATATATTTTTCTTAGTGTTCTTTTCTTGGAATATGAGAGTTATTATTATTATCAGCTTTGTTAGAAACAATACTGAAGTTCCAGTCTTTTGTATTTAACCTGATAGTGGTTTAATTCTTTCTTTAATCGGGGTTGTCAGATTGTTAAGAGAAGACTTGGCTTGTAAGGTCAAGGTGGTTAGTTGCTCAGAAATTTGGGGTTGTTAGGTTGTTTGAGAAGACTGACTTGGAGGGTCAGGTGTTTTGTAATTCAAGGTATTTGAATTAGTAGATTAAAGTCTTCTGAATGAGGGGACTAGATGTAGCCAAGTTAGTCGTGATCCACGATAAATCTATGTGTCAAATTATTTATGCGTTCATTGTTTGCTATCTCTGAATCTGATTGTCTCTACTTCAAGTAAGTCACCAAAACCAAACTTTTTTTTTTATTTATTTATAAATTATCAAAACATTGTCAACTTTGACAAACACAATTCAACCCCCCTTCTAGTGTTTGCACCTTCAGAATTGCCTTGTATGGACAAGGTGGTTATTACCTCAAAATTTTGGGGTTGTTTGGTTGTTTGGGAAAACTGGCATGGCGGGTCACATGCATTGTAATTAAAGGTATTTGAATTAGAGGATTAAAACCATCTGAATGAGGGGATTAGTTGTAGCCAAGTTAGTGGTGAACCAGGATAAATATATGTGTCAAATTATTTATGCTTTGTGGCTGAACCTGATTGCTGCTACTCCAAGTAAGTCACCAAAATCGAACCAGTTTTTCAATAAATTATCAAAAAGTTATCAATTTTTTCAAACACAATCCATTCCCCCTTCTCGTGTTTGCAGCTTTAATTGGCATCAGATCTCGATCTTAAGATTGAGCAGTTTACAGGGATTGAGAATAGAAACCAAGGGTTCAACATGTTTGGATTATGTGAAGAAGTTGTTGAAGAAAATATCAAAACACCACCATTGTTTGATGGAGAGCGTTTTAAGTACTGGAAGGACAGACTGAGAAGTTTTTATGTTTCACAAGATCCTAAACTTTGGAACTTGGTGGAAGATGGTTACATTGCTCCAAAGAATACTAATGGTATTGAAATCCCAAGAAAGGAGATGAATGTTGTCAAAAGAAGATGTACAAGATACATCATAAATTCAGAACATTCGTGATAAATGCAATCACCTTCTAGGAGTTTGACAACTGTATCTATTACAGTCTTACTTTGACCTATGAAGGACACAAGCAAGTTGACAAAGCTAAAGCAAACCTCCTAGTCAAAAAGTATGAGATGTTCAACATGGAAGAAGATGAAGACATTGAAAAAAATATTTTCCAAAATCTCGTATCAAGATTAAAGGTACTTGAGAAGAGTTATACGACTATTGATTGTGTGAAGAAAATCCTTAGAAGTATGACAAGCAACTGGAGACCTAATATCATTGTCATTCAAGAAGCAAATGATCAAATGAAATTGAGCTTGAAGAATATGAGCCCAAGAAGAAGAACAAGACTTTAGCCTTGAAATCCAAGTAGAAATATATTCTGACGGCAACATCAGAATCAGAGGATAATGATTCAGATGATCACAGTCTGAACTTAGAGGAAGAGGATATTGCCTTCACATCCTTAAGAATTTAGAGGATGTGGCACAACAAGAGGAAATCTTTTCCGCAGAAAGATTCCAAGCAGCCCAATAGAGGAAGTTATAAAAAAAATTGACAAGAAAAGATATGGATGCAATGAACTTGGACATATCAAGTCAGACTTTCCAAATCTGGAGAAAGGAAAACACCAGAGGAAAGAATCCAAATGCAATAAGAAGTGTTTGATCGATACAAGGAATGACTCTGATAAATCCTCTGACGATGAACAAGCAGATTTGACTCTAATGGCTGATACCAACTCCACATATGGACCCAACACGGATTATGACTTCGGAAGTGAATCAATAGATGAATAATTGGAGGTATTTTCTAACTTTCTCGGTTTGATTTAATTACTGCTATGAACGATTTTTTAAATAAAAATCACAAATTGTTTTTAAAACTGAAAACACTTATGAAAGAAAATGCAAACCTAAATGAAATAATTAGTATTATTGAACTTAAAACAAAAAATGCAACTTTGAAAACTGATATTGTTGAACTTAAGGTTGAATATCTAAATTTGAAAAGTAGTCATAGTTCAACATCAATTGAAAATACCACATATAACTTTGATAAGCATGAAGAAGTATTTAAAGATTTTCTTGATAATGTTATGGAAAGAGCAAATATTCTTTTATGATTTATGGAGTTTGTAGAAATGATAAAAGAGGTATGGTATTTGAAGAAACTATAGTTGAACATAAACTTATTTCTTCTGATATCTTGTGTACTATTTGCTCTAAGAAATGTCACTCCAAATTATCTTGTCTCATGTGAAATATCAGAAAAGACAAGAAATCTTTCAAGACTAACAAACTAGGACCCAACCAAATTTAGGTTCCTAAGAACAAAATTGTCCATATTGTAGATGTCTTCATCAATCAATTAAAATATCAATCATGGTACCTGGACAATAGAAACTAACGACATATGACAAAGGAAAAGTCTATGTTCCAACAACTAACATTGAACAAATGAGACACAATGACTTTTTAAGGAAAGAAAAAAGGCTATATCTTTGGTCAAGGTACATTTGGTAAAGGTAGTTCCCTTCTATTAATGATGTCTTGTTTGTTAAAGGTTTTAAGCATAATTTATTAAGTATTAGCTAGTTAAGTGATAATAGTGTTGGTTATTATGCCCTCTAATTATTAAAAACTTATATGATAGTCTAATTACAGATTTTACAATCTAATTAATCAGGTTAACATATACAGTTTCCAAGTAATGAAATTAATATCGAAACCAACTTGATCAATATTATTCCAATTTCAACAGTTATGAATTCAAGGTCTTAGCAATATAAAGATTCACATACAAACATTTAACATATCAATCAATATAGAATTTTGCTATCACATGCAATCAAGATTAATCATTCAAGCAAAATTAAAATAAAGAGAAAGGGATAGGAAATTGTGCACCACGATTTTTATATTGGTTCAGCCGTCTATCTGACGGCCTACGTCCAGTCCCGAAATTGAACGATTTCGGCCTTTTTCAATAGAATCTTCTAGAGTGTTTTACAGATTGTTCAGCACTCTCTGCCTATCTATCTTAAAACTCTCTCTCTCTTCTATTGTGCACCCACCGAATCCCTCGAGTCAATCAGCAAACTCTCCCAAGATTTCGATGAAGCTTCTTTTTGATAATCTCCCTTATCAACGAAGATAGCTACCAGTTTCTATACTGGATTTTTCTCAGTTCTTTCTTTACAAAAACGTTGTTACAGAAAAGATAAAATGAATACAGAGTTTGTCTCAATCACTACAATGTATCTCACACAAGAAGTCCTTTTCCAATTGAGTGTTTTGTGAGATATTTCTTCTTCTCTCAAGTTGTCTTTTTCAGCTCTCTAAGATCATGACGAGTATTTGGTTCAGGTCTAAAAAAGTAATATCAACGTTCGTTAAAAGTTATGAAAATTGTTATTCAAAAGTTATGATCAAAAGTTCTTATCAAAAGTTATGAGAGAAAGTGATTGAAAAACGTTTATATAGTTTCTGAAAAACAACATATAAATCAATTTACCAATCGATTCATTAATGTATTAAAATATGCTCAATCGATTTCCCGATCGATTTCCCGATCGATTTTCGTGAATCTTGTTTTTCTTGAATCTTGAAACTATATAAACTAATCGATTACCTAATCGATTATTTTAATGCACTTTTTTAGAAATTGATATGCAGTTCATATTGGAATCGATTGCATAATCGATTAAAGGTGTTTTGTTCCAACAATGAGATCAAAACAATCAATTACTCAATCGATTCATTAATTCACATAATCGATTTGTTAATTCACATAATCGATTCATTAATTCCCATAATCGATTTGGCCATAGGCTAAGTCTTCTCTATGACTTAAAATTTTGTTCCAATCGATTTGTCAATCGATTTGGATTATTACAGAGAGTTAGCTTATTTCAAGCAAATCGATGTGCCAATCGATTTCACTGGTCACAGGGACTCAGTGGTTTTTCATCAAATCGATTTGCCAATCGATTTGGCTTGTTACAGGGATTTAGCTTATTTCAAGCAAATCAATGTGCCAATCCTATGTTTTTGAAAAATGATTTACTAGTTGGTTCATTCAATCGATTGCTACCAAACTTGTTACAAACGAAATTTGTTTCAATGGATTATCAAATCGATTGTGTTTATCACAGAACATGTTCCTTTTGAAATCTTATTTTCGAAATCGATTTGCCAATCGATTAGCTTACTAAAAGCCTTGGTTCTGTGATTTTCACGATAGATGTGCTAATCGATTATTTTACTATCAGTTTAGTTATGGATTTGAACAATCGATGTGCTAATCGATTATTCTAATTTTCAGCTTGGTTCTGTGATTTGAACCATCGATATGCTAATCGATTGGATCACTAAAGGCTTTGTTTTGAGATTTCCAAAATCGACTTATCAATGGATGTGCCCATCGATTGCCTAATCGATTGTTTAATCCCAGAGAACACATTTTCATACAACCCTTTACAGAATCGATTGCCTAATCGATTTGCTCAGTAGTTTTTTCAACTTTGGTCGATTCCTTGAGTTCCAAGCTATTGTCTCAAGTGTGTAGGGTTGAATTGTTGTTCCTGAAATTTTACTCAGTTTAAAATGTTAGATTTATCAAATGATGTATGTTTGTCAATGATATCAAAATGGACTTATGTCTTACAAATAGTTGTGATATTATATTCAATCTAAAAGTATGTTAGTTAGAAGGATGGATCTGTACTCTTCACAAGTTAGAGGTAAAACAACATTATAAGATAAATTTGTTTAGTCTAGTAAAATAAGAGACTAAATATTTAATGTCAGTAAATGAAGAAAAACTAATTTGGAAGTGTTAGGTCATGCAAACCTTTGATATGAAAGTTGATAGTGTTTCACAAAGTGTACTAAATCGTAGCAAGTAATAATTAAAACGGTAATATCGGGTATCGAACTCAAGGATTGCGTTTTATTATTGAATTGTGTTTAATTACTAAAATTGAACAAAAAGTTTTCGAATTGATTGAAATAATATTCGAAATTAACAAAAGTAATAGAATTGAACTTTTATAATAAGAAAAATGTCAGGGATGAGTTTCACTTCGAATCCAACATTGTTTCTAATTCGGTCCTAGTTACTAAATTCCTTTATTGAATTATTATTGAATTCTCTTCATTATTCTTACCCTAATGTCTTAGTGACAGAAACTTTAATTCCAAAGTAACCCCTAATTCCTTGGTGGATTTAAGATTAGAATTAAGTTTTATACGATACAAGAATTCTCGTTTTAAATTGTTGCCTTTGCAATAAATTTAATTGGGTTCATGACCTGCATCTATTCTAGACAATAATATCATGAATTTCTCATCTCAAGCATTCGTAACATCCACTTTCGTTTCAAAATACGAATCGCAAAACATTTTAATATTGATCAAGCAATAAAAAGCATTAAGAACAGAAATGGGAAACATAATTCAATAAACTAATTCATATAACAAGAAATCAAATCAGAAA
>JBBPBT010000938.1:11932102-11948600 GCA_037974875.1 Cicer bijugum | reverse complement strand
AAAAAAAAAAAAAAAAAAAAAAAAAAGTTTTATCTTGTTTCACTCATCGTGACAAAGATAGAAAATATATAAATTAGAGAAAAATTACAAGAAATATTCATGAATTTGGTTTTGGTGTTAAAAACCACAGGACTTTGAGTTAAAAACCATTGTCTCTAAGTTTCTCTCCTATGGCACAAGTCTCGAAACTTCCTAATAGTAAAAAAAAAGACTAAAAGTGAGAAAAATGTGGTTTAATGTGTTCCTGTGCGTGTTGCGCACCCCAGGGGGGATTTACGCTTCGGGTACGTCTGGACAAAATCAAGATGTGAAAATATTGTGGAAATGTGTATTTTAGCGTTTAGCGTAGGCTTCACGTTTCAAGCGCACAATATCTTATGTTTGGCGTTTAGCGCATTTTTCTTCTCTTTTAATTTCAAACTTGGTTCTGGTGTCTTCATGAAATTTCTAGCTATGGAGCTTAGCTTTCAAAAGCACATAGGTTGACTTCAATTGGACATCTACAACTTCATATATGATTGAAATACGCCACATAGGTCATTGATTTGTCATCAAAATTTAGCACTGCACTAAAACAAAAAAATGACACAAAACTACGAAAAAGTCCCTATGTAATCAAGGAAAAAAGAACATAAACATTTATTAACTCAAAGAACTAGAATCAACAAGATATATCAACTAACTCCATAAATTAACTAATAAAATATGCATATGATGAAGAGTTATCACAACCCCAACAATTAATTTTATATTTAGTACAGTTATAAGCAGCTTAAACTCAATTTCTTATATCACATCAAACTCAATTTTCAAAGTTCTAGCTACTACAAAATTTTCATCATGCTCCATGGTTGCTTACAAAAAAAAAAACACAATTTTTAAGCTTAGCATTCATTCATCAAGTTCAACTCTCTCTTCAAACAATCTCACTAAAATTTAGCTCAAGTGTTTAGAAAAAGTTATGAATTTATCACTCAAATCCTAGAACATGCATCACGCTACCATAGGCTTAAAAAAATCTAGTTAGCACTCACAATTGCAATAAACACACACTTTTGAAGGACTTTGGAGTTGTAATAGGGCTTCGGTAAGGGTATGATATTTTGATATAGTAGGCTTTACTACTAAGAGTTAGGTACACATACCTCTTTTTTTTTCACATTTTCATTGTGGAGATTCTCAACTATTGACAAAAGAATCAAGAAGATGTTATTTATCAAAGTACACAAACTGGTTTTTTTCTTCTTCTTCTTTGTTTCTTTTTGTCTTGATTTTTTTATTTTTGAGAACCACCACCCCAAACATTAAAGGTTGATATCTCATGAGCAGTCTCAAACTTATAAATTAACAAATATAAGACAAAAAATTTCCTACCTAACTTCAACTAAGGTGGTGTAATTAAAGTAAGGTTTTTGGCTTGTAATGTGGCTAGTAACCAAAAGAAAATGGCAAGGCTCAAAGGGTCTAGCAAAGGATAAAATTTTCATAGGGTAGTTAGAAAGGCTCAAATGACCGAACAAAATCCCCTCAGTGTATGCATAAATTACAACTGATGCAAGTCAGAATTAGTGTAAGTTTTGAAGGGATAACACATGTATGGATAATCACACAACAAAGAATTAAAGTGTTTAGACTCAAAAGCTCACAACTGGGATAATAAGAGAAAGTATGAATTATCTAAATGATGTCAAACATGTCAATGCAAATTTTTTTTTTTTAAAGAATGTCTAGACTTCCACAATCAAAAGTAATCAACAATGTATGCATTAGTGAAAGTCGTCGAACTGACCAACGACTAAGCAAACAAGTAGAATTTAAAACTTGAAATCACAAACAAATAACTTAAGATCAACTTTAAGTTGTTAAAAATTATTCATCATAGTGCACATTTACACACAAATAAAAAGAAATTAAAAAAAATAAGATTGCAAAAATAATAGTTACATCTACCTTTCGGTTACCTCCCACGAAGTGCTTCTTTATGGTCATTAGCTTGACGCCTGAACCATTGTCAAGGTGACATATATGACATAAAGAATACATCATTTTTCTCACTAAGGAATACATATTTCAAGTGAGGTGGCAATTTCTTAAGTTCAACCAGTGGCGGCTCTTTCTTTTTCTCTACATACTTGTCTTCATTCCCTTTCAACTTCTCCCATATAAGATAGAAGTGGGGGGAGTGAGATGGTGATGCTTCTATGGCTAAAACATATTTCACTCTTGTATCTTAATTATCTTTAACAACATCTTGGAGTAGGCACGACACTCTTTCTAACGGCATAATGGGTACTTGATGATCAACTTGTTCATCGACTATCAAATTGAAAAATCTTAATTCGGTTGCACCCTTCTCTTTCGTTTGAATGTTATATGGATTTTTGAATATTGAATGTAATTGTTTCATCATTTACCTTAAAGGTTAAGGTGTCATCCGCCACACCAATCATAGATCTCTCTATTGCTAAGAATGGTCTCCCTAAGATTAAGGGAATATCATTGTCTTCCTCCATGTCTAGTACCACAAAATCCATTGGAAAAATAAACTTATCAACTTTGTGCAACGCATCTTCCACCATCTCATATAGGTGTTTCATTGAGCGATATGCAAACTGTAACATCAATTGTGTGTCTTTCACTCTTCCAATGCCTAACCATTTGTATATGGAAAAAGGCACAAGACTCAAACTATCCCCTAGATCACACATGGCTTTCTCAAAAGTTTTATCCCCAACAGTGCAAGGAATAGAGAAGCTTACAGGATCCTTAGCTTAGGTGACAGCTTCCTCTGTAGAATAGCATTACATTATTCGGTAAGCATCATTGTTTCACTACCGATTTTCCTTTTCTTTAACAAAATCTCCTTCGTGAACTTGGTGTAAGTCGGCATCTACTCTAGGGCTTCTGCAAAAGGAATGTTAATTTTCAATTTTTTAAAAACATCAAGAAACTTACCAAATTGTTTTTTCAGTTTCTTCCCTTCTTAATGTTTGTGGGACCATAAGTTGAATTTCAGGCTTTGGCAGGGCCTCCTTTTTCTACACCACATGTTTTTCCTCCTTTTCAAGAGTGATACAATCCTCAAATGATATTGGAGTTACCATTTCCTCCGAGTGGGTTGGAATTGAAGCACTCCTACCCTTTTTGTCTTTAGGTAGTATTGGTTCAATTACCCTGTCACTCCTTGTTGCCACGGTATTGACATTATTTTGTGGATTCATAACTATGTCACTAGGAAAAAATTTGGGCGCTCTTTGTGCTAGTTGTTATGAAATTTGACCATTTGGGTCTCAAGATTCTTGATTGAAGCTGAGTGATTTTTATGGACGGCTCTTGACTCTTCACTTAAAGTGTAACATCCCGCTTTTTCGAGACATTAACTAACGAAATTTTACACATAAAATGCATATTAGTTTTTATTTATTTATGATTATCTTAAATACTCATTTATCTTAAAATCAATTAATAATATTTTTAGTTATATTTTAAAAATAATGAATCAGAGTATTTACAATCACTAGAAGTAAATTTAATATGTTAAACAAAAGAAACTCTTAGAGTCAAAACTATTGATGTTTTACTACCCAAACATAAATTCTAGTTGGTCATAAACTTTAGACTTGTGGAAAACACACCCAACAAGTCTAACCCCACCACAAAAGTATCTTGGAGCCTCCAATTGTATGCTATTGTACTTCATCGCATTTCTCCTATTGGGTTGACCGTGACACTATTCACTCAAGTAACACTATATATGACATCCTGTCAAATGAAAGGGTCATCTCCAAATAAAAAACACAGAGCAAATATGCATGCATATATAGTTGTTATAACAAAAATATAAATAAATCGTATATTTCATTTCACAGTTAAAAATCACAACGCACCAAAAATATAAATCAACCAAAATGCACAATCTATTTGTTAGACTATATGTAAATGCATGATTCCGGAATATCACCTCTCCCGCAAGGGCTTCGTGGGTCCTTTCAAGCAACACCACTAACTCAAAATCCCAGCAAGGATGTATGGGCTCCAACCAATTGTGGATGCACCACACAACTTTGGGCTCCAACCAGTTATGGACGCACCACACAACAATGAATGCATGAATATAGACGCTTTTGTTAGAAACAATATAGATCACTCAACCAGAGCATCCAAAATCATTCAACTTTTTCATAAACCAAACTAGGTTAGACACAAAGTAATCACCTTGAATAACCACAATATGTGAAGCACAATCATTATAACAATCTATCATATAACATACATTTTCCACAATTTGAACATGTTAAACACATCCATTATTAATATTCATTTTAAAGATAACACACAAACAAAACCAATACACAACATCACAGTACATTAATATCACATATAACTCAATTAGGAAAGCGGATGGAGTGATGCTCATACTGTTACCAAAGTTGTTTCTAGAATTATGTTTCACAAACTTTTGTCTCACTCGTTTCACATCTGCTGCTGTTCGAGCACGGTTTCTCCCTCTCTGAACGTCGTTTTGCTGATTAGACAGTTGAAAACATAGACCTGAATGTTGCAAACTTGTTGTCCAAAACTCATCTCGATCCAACGGTTAACGAATGTAATGTTTTTTTGAGATTGATTTAACAAAATTGAGAATATGGTTACTCCTCTCTTTTCTTTTTTGGTGGTTGCATTTTCTATTAAAATTGTCTCTCTCTTCTTCTCTCCTAAACCGTTTTTCTATATCGCATAATGTTTTTGAATGGAAGGCGTACATTTTGTTTTATTCATTTTTATGGGTAACGTGGTATTAAGTGGATATTAAGTGGGAAAAATGGATAACATAGTATTAAGTTAGGAACATGATATTAAATGGGGAAATTATGGGTGATATTAAATGGGAAAAGTGGAGAACGTGATATTAAGTAGGGAACGTGTGATATTAAATGAGAAAAGTGGGGAATGTGATTTTAAGTGGGGAATATGTGATATTAAATGGGGAAAATGGGGAATGTGTATTAAGTGACATGACATTTCAACTAAGCCATGAAACTTATTTTTAACGGTTGTCATTTGATGTTTTTATTTTTTTTATTATTATTATTATATATTATTAATATTATTACCAAAAATTAAAATAATATCATCAATAATTATTTCTACTCCTAAGGTAAAAATATAAAAATAAAATAAAATAATTGGATGTTACATTTTATCTACCTTAAATAGTTTCGCCCTCGAAACTGGCGCTAATGAAGAAAAAAATGTGGGTCTTACAGAAAGCACTTTTGTTCATTGCTAACTTGTCAATAGCAATCTCCCAAACAATATTATGAGATGGAGCTTGATTTGATTGAGCGCTCCTTGTTGACCTTGGAATCCATCCAGTTGATCTTTTCATGAAAAATTTGGAAGATTTCTCCAACCCGAATTATATGTACTAGAGTGGGGATTGTTCTGCTTCTTGTGGTTAACCACAAAGTTCATTTCTTTTGGTTCTTCTTTAACATCATCATTTGGTACTTCACAAGCTCTATTTTTATTTGCTCCCCTACAAAAGATACAACATGTATGTTTCAATAATTTAACGAGAGCCATTTGGGGTTGTATATTTAGATATGACATCCCCTTCTTTATCTCAACGGCGATAACATCTTCTATTTGTTTTGAGAGGAGGTTCCCTTGAGTCAACCCAGCATCCATAACATTCAATTCCAGCATACCAATTTCTAACCGACCAAGTCTATCATACAACATCATTTGTTAATTTGATGTCATGATCTCGATAATTTTGTGTACTTCTGATGCGGTTTTGTAATTCAAAGAACCGCCTATTGTTGCATCCAAAATACAAAATTCTAGTGTTAGGCCTTAAATACAAAATATTTGCAATAGAGCAGTATCATCATCATAAGCATAATTGGGGCATCCTACTAGTAAACTCTTGAACTTCTTGTAAGTGTCACGAAGAGATTCTCCTTCTTTCTATTTGTAACTGAAAATCTCTTGCCTTTTTCTAACGAACACAGTTAGAGAAAATTATTGTTCCAAGAACTTATCTTCAAGGTCGTCCCATGTGGTGGTGCTACTGGAAGGTAAAGAATTAAGCCACTCCTTAGCATCATCTTTCAATGGCAATGGAAATAGTATCAACCTCTTGCCTACTTCAGAGCAACCATCCATCTTCACTGGTTACATAGTTCAAAGAAGTATGTGAAATGTCTATTAATGTCTTCGTTATGTTTATCGGAAAAATGAATCTCCTCCAACTCTCGGTATAGAGTGAGACTTATTTCGAACTTGTTGTTCATAACTTGTTGATTTTCCTCATATCCTCTTATTCCACTACTAATTATCTTTCCCTTTGCCTCCTTTCTCGAATCTCCTTTTGATTTGCTCTCACAGTTTTTTTAATTTCTAGATCAAAAAGAAGTTTATTTGAGGATTGGCCTCAAATACAAGGTAAGACAAATCGTGAGTAGTGAAAAGTTTCTAAAAAAATAAAAATAAAGACAAATTTTATTGCAAAGCAAAAATTTCAATTAAGTAAATAAATTATAACTCAATGGTGATATGGCAATCCCCGACAACGGCACCAAAAACTTGATAGTGTTTCAGCAAGTGTACTGAATTGTTGTAAGTAATAATTAAAACAGTAGTACCGAGTAACAAACTAAAGGATTATGTTTTACTATTGAATTTTGTTTAATTACTAAAATTGAACAAAAAATTTCTGAATTGATTGAAATAATATTTGAAATTAACAAGCGTAATAGAATTGAACTTTTATAATAAGAAAAATGTCAGGGATGAGTTTCACTTCGAACATTGGTTTTTAATTTGACCCTAGTTACGAAATTTTTTTATTGAATTGTTACCGAATTCTTTTCATTATTCTTATCCTAATGTCTTAGTGCCAGAAACTTTAATTCCAAAGTAATCTCTAATTCTTTAGTGGATTAAAGATTAGAATTAAGCTTTACGGTACAAGAATTCTCTCTCTATATTGTTGCCTTTTGCAATAAATTTAATTGGTTTCATGACATGCATTTATCCCTAGACTACAATATCATGAATTTCTCATCTCAAGCTTTTGTAAAGTCCATTTCCGTTTTAAAATACGAATCTTAGAACGTATTAATGTTGATCAAGCAATAAAAAACATTAAGAACATAGATGAGAAAAATAATTCAATAAATTCATTCATATAACTAAAAATAAAATCAAAAAAATAAGGGTTTTCATCTTTTTTCACTCATCCATAATACATAGGGTTTAATTACTCATGAGAAAGATAGAAAAGATAGGACGAGTGAAGAATTACAAGAAAGATTCACGAATGATTCTTGATAAAACTACTCCAATGATGTTAGAAATTGTCATATTTGAGTATCTCTGTTAGAGCACAAGTAGGGATGGAAATAGGTGGGGTCGTCTGTCAAGGGCCTATGGTCTGACCTACTTATGGTTTGATCTGGCCTATTTAATAAAAAGGTTAGACACAAGCTATTTTTAAAGTGTATTAATTTAAATAGGTCAAACTCATACTTATAAAAAAAACCTATTACGCTTGACAAGTTGACCTATATATAATTTATTATGTATTAATATTATTTTTTTTTGTAAAAACCACCTGTAGTCCCTTAACTTAATTTCAATTAACGTTTTAGTTCTTTATCTTTTTTTTCTCCCGATTTGGTTCTTTATTTTAATAAGTGACAATTTAATCTTTTATGTTTTAAAATGTTAACAATGTTATCCTTTTTTAAACAAAAATTCATAAATTCATAAAAAATTTCAAACAAGACTCATAAATTAGTTATAATCTTTTATATAAAATAAACTTTATCAAATTTGTAGCTCAAATCTTCAAATAAACTCATATTTATCATTCTTTATTTGATGTTGTTATAGATGAAAATATGAGTTTATTTAAAGATTTAAGTTAAGAATTTGATGAAATTGCATTATATTGAGGATGATAATTAATTTTATGGGTTTTGTTTGAAATTTTTGATGAATTTTTTGAAATTTTGCAAAAAATAAGGATAACATTGTTGACATTTTAAAATATAAAAGATCAAATTGTCACTTAAAATTAAAATAATAGACTAAAATGAAAAGGAAAAAAAAGATAAAAGACTAAAACGTTAACTGAAATTAAGTTAAGGGAATACAGATGGTATTTAGCCTATTTTTATTATTTTATTAATAATATTATTTCTTATTTTAAATTATACCAATTAAGAATCATTAAGTAATCATTCTATATCAGTAGATGTTTCGTATTCGATAGCAATTTCATATTTGGTAGTCATTTCATATTCAGTAGTCGTTTAATTAGTTAATTGTTTCATGTTTGTTTAATAGATAATAATGATTGCATTTATTTTAAAAAAATATATATTATTTGAAACCAAAAATTATTTTTTAGGGTTTAAACGATTTGTTTCAGATATTTTAAAAATTATTTTGTTAAAAAAATTATTTTTTGTTTAATATATGTAGATATGTACATTAATATTGGTATGTGAAGAGCGTCATGTGGTATGCGTAGAGCATTTAAATATTTTAATATGAGTAAAACTTTTAAATAAGTTTCTAGGTCAAGCCAGACTTTTAAAGAGGTCAAGTCAGACCGGGAAAAAAAAAAACCTATGATAGACTGTAGGTTAGACTTATGACTAAAAAATAAATCAAATGTCAGGATCAGACCCTCAGACCCTTCAACGTCTGACCTAACCTAACCTATTCTCACCCTTAGGCACAAGTCTCCAAACTTTTTAATAGTCAAAAAATGATTAAAAAGTGATACAAATGTATTTGGATGTGTTTTGTTGCGCGTCGGACGCTCAATGGGCGATATTTGCACTCCGAGCGCACTGGATAGAATCAAAATACGGAAATGTGTCTCTGACACAGGTTTCGCGCTTCAAGCACACAATATCTTATGTATGGCGTTTAGTGCATTTTTCTCCCCCTTTGAGTCCAAATTTAGTTTTGGTGTATTCACAGAAGTTGTAGCTATGAAATTTAGCTATCATAAGCATTTGGTTTGACTCCAATTGGACATCTACAACTCCATATATGACTAAAATACTCCACATAAGTTATGTTGATTTCTCGCCAAGATTCAACAATGCACTAAAACAAAGAAACGACGCAAAACTACGAAAAAATATTTACTTAATCAAAGAAACAAGAAAAGAAATATTTTATTAACTCATAACTAGAATCAAGATATATCAACTAACTCCTCAAATTAACTGATAATTACAAATAAATAAAACTAAAAACAGCCAAAAAAATATGCATATGATGAAGAATTATCAAGTATATATGCACATGTTAAAACTTAAATAGATGCTAAAAGAATGTAGAAGAAATTAAAAGAATTGTATGAATGAAAAGATTTTGCAAAATAAAACATTCTTGATTCGAAAGCAAGTGAATATAAAATTCAAAGATAGAGATTCAATTGCAAAGTATAAGTATTTTCCAAAATATATTGAATCAATTGACTACGAAAGATATTAAGTTAGATAATGAGTTGCAAACATTGTTATTATTGAGTTTCTTATCTAATAATTGAAAAAATTTGTTACTACATTTATCAATTTACCTCTAAATGGAAAGTTAAAAATATCAACAATTAAAGATAGCATGTTAAATGACAAAACTCGAAAAAAGTGGAAAGTTAAAAATATCAACAATTAAAGATAGCATGTTGAATGATAAAACTCAAAAAAAGGAACATGATTTTATTGGTTCTTCTTCAAAATCAAAAGCATTAGTTACAAAGTCACATGAGAGAAATCAATCTAGACACTTCTATAGATGTGACAACTCCGAAAATCATAGTAAGTCGAATACTAGAAAAGTCATATGCTACCATTGAAGCAAATCATGTCACATAAAAAGAAATTGTAGATTTCTTAAGAGAAACCAATCACAGAAAAGAGATGAAAGACAAAGAAGAAAAATGATGAAAATACAACAAGAGTTGCATTTCTTAGAGTATATATGATAATTTCATAAACCTTACACGTCATGATGTGTATTTTCTAGTTGGCCATTTATCCACATGTTCAGGATGTGTATTTTATGTTAGACCATTTATCTATATAGATGAAAAAAAATATTTCATATTATTGAGATAGTTATGTATAATTTTTTCCAACAAAAAAAAACTAATAAGAAATAAATTAAATCTAATTAAAATCCAAACCTGATCTTGTGTTACAAAGTAGATCAACAAACAAAAATTTATCATTTTCCCTCCAAATATAATATTGATTCCTATTTTAGAGCCATGTGAAGGATAAACGAGCACATAAATTGCATTTTCATACAAATGACCAATTTATGAAAGAAAAAGCTAAGCAATGAACACTGTTATCTTCTGCTGTATGCACTTTCCATGCAATCGCTTGTTCGTAAGAAACATGCCGCGCCATCGTCGACATGCAGATCCCAGCTGGCAGATAAGCAAACCCCTAACACCCGTAATCACAACAAAAAAACATTTCAATTAAAAACTGTTCGAAAAAATTTATAATTAGTACAAGTTCTTCAAAGAGATTAAAAAAAAACTGTTCAGTGAATTTTAGAATCACTTTTTTAAAGCGCTTATACATTGAGGTCATTTAATTGTGTTGTTAACTTGTGGAAATTACCAGTTGCATTAACTTGGCAAAATCTGAGCACAATGCTTTGCGGCCGGACTCGTCGAATATTTTATCCAATGTGATGTCTTGCAAAGTCACTAGAGTTGTTTCCAACATGTCAAGGCCGGCTTGATTTGCAAAGACGAACACAGGCTGAGACTGCAATACCAAAAGGAAAATCACATTAATTCCGCGTTATAAAGGGTTATTGAAATTACAAACCTTCAAACTTCTTTTCTTAACAAAATGAACTATCACTGCTACTGTAAGAAGAAATGGAATTGGGATTGTACCTTCAGTGAACAACATAGAATAGCATCCGGGTGATGCCATAGCTGTTTCAGCATCAAGTCACCAACAAGAGAATCTGATCTCAGTAAGTCTGTCCCCAAATAGTAACTGGTAAAAAGGAAATATAAACACATTAGACATTTTTCAAAAAAGAAATATCAACTAGAATAGCATGGTAGAAGAAAATTAAATTGTGAATATAACTTGACTGACGCAAACACTAGACGCAATATTGAAACTAACATGTTATCGTATATAATAATTTAAGAGAAAATACAAGTGATCAAATGTAATCAGAGTTATTGGTGTCGTGTCGGTGTCAAACATTAACACGTGCCGAACACCAGACATGCCTTCGATATAAAGTGTAGTAGCTGATGACAATGACTAGCATGTTCATATCAACTTTTAGAAAGAGACACTTGAGATAAATAGGTAGACTTGCCTATAACTCTGGCAGATCCAGTGAGCAAGTGTAACTGCTTCCGGAGAACCAGACGAAAGTTTTGCACCAACAGCTGGGTTTATACCAGATGGAGATATAGCCATGGCAACTCTCTGCACAGAGGAAATCACACTACGGACATATTGACGTGCCATGATTGCAACATTTTCTTGCATACTGCTGTCGAAAGGGAATTGAAAGGCAATAGTCAACACCGATCGGGTGTTTTGACTTGCCGATGAATCCACACCACCGTGAGTTGTTGCTGGGCTCATGTCAAGACCCGATGCCAAATCCAGTGTCCGATTTGAATTCACTGCATCCTTTTTATCACCCTAAAACACGAAAAATAGCACATTATAGTATTCACAAGCAAACTAGCTTAACTAACTATAACTACTTTGTCATAACCAATTTGGTCAAATTCAGTTATAACAAACACTAAAGCTTAACCAATTTTAGTTAGATGATTTGAGACATATTTTCACATATTTTTACTCCAAAGTCATCATCACATTCATCCACTTTAGGAAAAGAGAGAATATTAAACAAGGGAACCAAACTCAACTGGTTTTGAATCCAACGGGATGATGCGGAAACCAGAAGGCACTAATGGAGCATCATCTGGGAACATTTCATCGATTGGAGCGAATATGAGCTCAGAGCAATTCCCGACAGCATTCTCATCAGTTCCACTACATATCTGCAAAAAGAATACGCATAGAACAACTTAGTACATAACTATATTGATCATATTCATTCATGCATAGGAATAATGCTCAATGATTTAACAAGAGTCAGAGGCATTACCTGTAAGAGATGAATGTCCCGAGAAACAAAAGCATCTTCTTGAGCAAGAGAGTGGCCTTCCAACCTAATAACTTCAAGCATCTGGAGTGAAGATTTAACTTCATCAGGAACATTGGTGGAATGAACAAATGTTTGTAGTGACATCACTACAAAAATTAAGATGAGTTGATCTAGCATAGCATGGGAATGCAAACATTAACATACCTCTTCGTGTTCAATTGTATGGCCGAGAGGCATGATTATTTGATTTCCGGTGAATCTTGTAGGCCTCATCCCTGGATAGGCATAGTTTCCCGCTTTCAATGACGCAGCAGAATAAGCATCAACGTTGAAATCAGCCCATTCTGAACGGTGCTCTCTTAGAAAGCGAACCAAAACTGCAGGAGGAACATTCTGCAAGCAAAGCAGTATAAATACTTGTTGTAGGTGCTAGTTACAAAAAGGGAAAGAATCAGCTACAAAACCAACACAGTTAAAATACTATGACATATAGTTCTCAAGACTCACTTGGAGCAACATAGAAGCTTTTGCACAGAGAATTCCTCCAAGGAATGTAAGTGAACTTGCAGGATTAGAAGTGCCACTCAAATTCTTTGTTGAATTAACAGCAATAATTACATCCTCAGCGCCATCACAGTTCAGTATAGACCAACCATCGTCATTGAATCCATTTACAGCATCATTGAAGCCTCTGCAAATGTAAAACTACATCAGTTCTCAACCAAGAAAACAGAAATCTGAATCAGTTAATAGTGATGATATTGTAAAAATCGATATTCAAGAACCACACAGATATGACCTTCAAGGGAACAAATTATTTCATGTGGCTACCTGCTCAATCTTTGGCTGAATGTTCGCAAAACAGCAGGCTGCCTACCCAATCCATATGTCACTTCACCACTTGATTCCTGAGCTATTTGCCTAATATATCGAAGCGCCTGTCACAAAAGCCGCCAAATTAATACCACTTCACCATTTGTTGCAATAAATCCTACTTTATGAACTAACAATAGTGCACTTACCGCAATAGACATTTTTTGAGCAACCACCTTTGGTGATTCGTAAAGCGGTCGTAGAACTTCTGGTACACTCCACGGCTAGAAGAAAAGAATAAGCATATGAATGTATGTAAGGAATGAAAAATATACATGATCTCATTGTTAAGTTGTCTAACCTCAAGATTTAAGTGGTCTACAATGTGGATGATTGACCCTCCACCATCACACGGTCGAATCAAGTAGCCACTAGGGAGCATATCAGCCCTTACAAACTGAGCGGCAGAAGCTGAATTAGGGCCAGTGCCAGTACCAGACAGGGATCTCTCACAAACCTACAAAATGGAATCAAACGACGCTAAATAATCTCAAAGACGGCAAATGAGGTCCAAAGTTATGCATTATACGACAAATGTACTCACCACAAGACTGCCATTGTCTAAAGTAATAGTGTATCTTAGAGTCCAGAAATCTCGGGCAGGAGCCAGCGTCGTTGGAGCATATGTCTGTAGCAAATTTGAAGGTTATTCACTCACAGGTATGAATAAATTGACACGAGATGTTAAATTTTATATTTGAAGCTCACCTGTGTGTAAACAAGCTCAATGGTTCCTCCATTTCCAGCAGAAAACATTGTGAAAACTTCTAGGTTCCGACACTCACGAAACCAAGACAAACGATCTTTAAGGATCTCTGCAATCTGTCAAAAAAATTGGATTCAGAAATTCAAACAGTTTGAAAAACTCAACTTGCATGATAACGAATGAGATCAAAATTGCAAACCACAACATCACATTGGAAGTAAAATTTACCTTTGTAGGTTCTAAACTAACAAGACCGCAAGCTCGAGCTGCCACTCCACTACAACTTTGTGAAATAGCAAAGATCCCAACCGAATCCGGACCAGGCTGGCAAAGAGAGAAAAAGAATCAATAATAGAAGTTACTTTAGTAGAAAAAACTTAGCTATCATATTCAAATCAGCATAGTATCATAATGAAATTCACAATAATCATCTCCTAAGAGCCATGGCCCTTAATTTCATTACTTAATTTATAGCAATGAATACTAATAAGAGACCTTCATCCCAGGCATCTGGACCCAATCAACAGCAGTTCCTGTAGCCTTTGAAAGGAACTCTGTCAAGGTCTCCTCCGCAATTGATAGGAGTCTGCAAAGGATTATACAATAGAGGAATTAGTATCTGCAGTTGCACAAGAATACCTTAGTTTACAAAATAAAATAAAAAAGACTAAAAGTTCATTTCATGAGCCCCTAAATTACCCAGCAGGATTATTAGCATCTCTCTTTGAATTCTGAGGAGTAGTAACCACCGAATCACAACTTGCATCAGTAGTTGCTGCTGATGGCTGCAAAGATCAAAACCACCAAATAAACTTAAACTTTACTTATTTTCATTGCATGATAACATAGAAAATACAATATCCATTATCACCTATGTAGCACTGACACATATACTAGATAGAACACTAATAATAACTTAAAGTAATTGAATATAACCTCGTATGTCGGTGTCTCATACTAAGACATGTCCTCACTACATAGATTATAACATTAGACATGTTCCTCACACACTTACAGTATGCAGTTGTTGCCTCATAAACCCATTCTCACACACAAGCTGTGAAACTTGTTTCTGCAACCGATCATTTTCCTCCATCAACAACTTGTTCATTGCTGAAAGTTTCCTGTTCACAGTTTGAAGTCTTGAAGCCTCTTTTCTCTGCTTCTCTCTACACCTACACAAAATTCAAAAGAAAATAAAAATACATCTAAGTTCTGATTTGACACAAACTAGTATAAACCAAAAGACTGGAAGGACAGTTTTTAAAAGGGGTACCTTCGATTCTGAAACCAAACCTTGATTTGTTTTGGTTCAATGTTGGAAAGAATAGGACACTCACGAATCAATTGTTGTCTTCTCATGGAACTAGGCTTAGGACACTCAGAATAAACCCTTTCCAAAGCTTCAACTTGTTCAGAAGTGTACCTCACATATTTCCCAGAATCAAGATGCTTATCAATGCTTCCACCACTACTACTACTTTCTCTATGCTGAGCCACAGCCATAGCCATGCTTTTCTTCTCACAAAACAAAACACAAACAAACTTCAAGGAAGAAGAAAATTGTTGGTGCTAGTAATTAAAGCTTGTAACTTTGCATGAGAAATGGAAGAGTTTGATAAAAAAAAAGAACAAGTTTTTGGAAATGATGGGTAAGTCTTGAATATGAAAAAGTGTTGTTTTTTTTAGAAACAACCTTCACCTTCTACTGTTCCTTCTTTTTTCACTCCAGCTTTCAACACTAACAAAACCATCACCCTATGAACCAAAGTTGTTGTTTTAAAGATGAGTTGAATCCTTAAAAAAAATGAAAGTGAAGTTGAACCCTAAGAAGCATATTGGTGATAGATAGATAGATAGATAGATAGAAGGGAAGAGAGAGTGAAGAAAGAAGGAATAAAGGGAGAAGTTGAAGAAGAGAACACGGATATCGAGAAACATGGCATGGGACTGTGTTTTTTTCTTTGTTTTATAAATAAATTTAATTAAATTAAATTAAATAAGAAAATAGTTTCGGCGCATTTACGTCCTTGTCCTTGTGATTGTCTTCTTTGTTCCTTCCTATTCAATTCACCTCTTCTAGCCCCACATTTCACCAACTCTTTTTACCCACATTTTAGCAATTTTTCCATACAATCATTTAGACACACTATTTAATCACACACATAAATATATTATTTTAAAATTATATATTATTCCTATCTTTCTTCATCTTTTCTATGTGCACAGCATTCAAATTCTCCTAACTATACAAAATTTATTCCCCCATTCTTCATTCTTCTTGAACCAACCCCTACATTTTTACACACTTTTCTAATCAATTTTTATATTACATACTCTATCTGGACAATAGACTCAAATACTATTAGTTATTACAATACTATAAATTTTTAAGGAGTTTCCATGGTGTATTAATAAATTGATTAGTTTTTGTATATTTATTTTTTAATTAATATATTAATAATTATTTTTAAAAATTAAAGACTATTTGTTAATTATTATATTTAAAAAAAACTATCATTTCAATATTTTTAAGTATTATACTAATTTTTTATATTTTTCTAAAACAATATTCAACATTTACTATTAGTAATAATAAATTCAGAAAATTTAGAAAGTTATTCCACTCACACTTTTAGTACATTTACTTAGTTGTTATAGTTTTTTAAATAATATTAAATAATAATTCTTTTAGTTAGTAATTTAAAGATTAATTGT
>JBBPBT010000938.1:11907727-11918929 GCA_037974875.1 Cicer bijugum | reverse complement strand
ATATAGATTTAAATTTTACTCAATAATCAAATGCCCTTTCTTCTTTTATTTAAATATCAAAGACCAATTGATCAATTTCTCTTACATATAAATTATCACTTAGCAAATGCACGATACAACTCAACAAAGATAATTTGATCTTATCTTTTTTAAGAAAATTTGATGTTATAATGAGTAAACATAAGAACTAATGTCTTCTAGTTTAAATTTCTAGAAGACAAAAAATAAAATTTAAACTTTGTATATTAATATTTTTATAATTATCAATTTAATTGTATTTATTAAAAAAATCAAAAGTTTTCTAACCACATCAAAATTGATGATAAATCTAAAATAAATATGGAATATTGTTGTTTTTGAATTTCAAAAACTATTTCAAAATCAATTTATGTTAATGAAAATATTATTGGTTTGAGTCTCGATTTAAGCCGCTCTCTTTAAGATGTTTTGCTGTATTGTTCAAATTGTGCAAGATAAACTATCAACCACAAATTCCCTAAGATAAAACAACTCATATTAACTATATCAGAATTCTACTATACCGTAGAAATTCGTTCTAGAATAAAACCCTTAATACGTCAGTCTAATGATTGCCACTTAGAATATGGTACTATAATTACTCATAAATCAAAAAGAATACAAAACAAAAAACTGCTCTAAAAGAACACGACACCAAAACCTCTCTAAAAGACTACGACACAAAAATCGCTCTAAAAGACTATGGCATAAAAACCACTAATAGTGGCATTAGGACCACTAAAAATTGACGGAACTACGATATAAAACCGTTCTTAAATGATAGTGGTACTTGAACCACTCAAAAATTAACGGTATAACAACCGCTCTAAAAATCGAAGAGGCTACGTCATAACAACATCTCAAAAAACCGAAGTGGTTCCGAAATAAGTCAAGCAGAATATAAAAGGGAGAAAAAAAGTTGGAAAACTCATCAAACTTTGATGTAATTTTCACAAGAGTTCGAAACTCATTATATAGTGATGGAAATAAACCCACATATGTTTTCTATTCAATGTGAGACTTTAGTATTTATAGAGTTAAAAATTACTCAATATATGATATTTGTCCAATGTGGAACTTCAATAATTTTTAAATTTACACACTAATATACTCTTGTTGAGAAAAAATCTCTCTCAAATGATTTTAATGATAACAAAATTATTTAAAAGATTATGATTGTGGTTAATGACTAATATGTGCTTTTGAGTGGGTTCATATAAGAAAATATGTTATTCATCATTAAGATAAAAAGGAGAAAAATCTGAGTTAATAAATCAAGCATTCAAATATAGAAGATAGGCATACAAGAGGATGAACCACCAAAGAGGATGAACCATCAAAGTTGCAAAATATTCATCCTCGTTGAAACAATGAATCTTATTTATAAAGAGAAGATAAATCAATATCAAAGAGTGAATAAATAAAGCAATTTAAACAAATAAGATATAGGCCATATTTTACATGTACGAGGTTAGAGGATGGATCTATAATCCACATTATCCTCATATGTTGAAAACAACCTAACACATCATTCTCAAATATTGAAAACGACCCAACTCCTCAACATAAAGAAAGGCTATAGCTAACATGACAAAAATATAATCTTACATATCTTGAAGAATAAAAAAGAAAAGGACATCTCATGTCCAAGTTCCTAGGAGTTTTGAACCTCCAGTACGAGGATGGACTCAATCAGTCTAAGGACAACTGGATGACAATTTTGTAATTATGATAAATGACCTTGGACTTTTTGATTAAAATCCCCAATGGTCATAAAGTGTTTGACACATGGAAATAATATCAGAAGATCTCTATAAAAGGTAGGGAACTCTTTATTATCAACACACAACAACATTGCATAAAAAGAACAAGATTCTTTAAACTATCAAGAGAAATTTTCATCATCTTTTTATACTTTATATAGTCTTACACTAAATCTTTGAAATATCTTTTTATATAGTATTTAAGTAAAGAGAAACATTATACTCATATCACTTTGTAATTTCCACGTGAGTTACACTTGGAAATAGTTGAAACTTGTAAGAAACAAGGTTTTAAAGCTTGGTGAGGCTAAAAAATACACAAAGTGTAACCAATCTCTGAAGTTTGATCATTAGTAAAAACTTGCAAGTGTGTGAAGACTAGACGTAGTGTTCATTGGATGAACCAATATAAAAGTTGTGTGTTTCATCCTCTATATTTTTTTTTTCATTTATTATGTTTAAATCCAAAGGCTTAAATTTATGTCCTCATATTCTCATCCTTTCAAACAGAATAATGATTCACGTGACTTTTTTTTTTAAATAGCAATATCCCTATTCAACCAACCATCTCCCTTTTAGTGATATTTTAGTTACAACAACTCTATGTTCCAACAATTTAAGAAAACCAAATCCTTTTATCTCTTTGAATACTAATTCATCTACCTTCCACAATAGGTTATTTTGCATCTATATTATTTATTTATTTATTTAAAACTCTCTATTGTACCATTCATTGAAATTTACATACCAAAATGTTTTAATTTTTTTTTAATCTTTAGTAGGTCACATCTTCGTCCTACGATCGCTTTTTATTTGGGGACGCATCCCGAAGGCAACCATCTATAACCTTTTAATTTTTTATTTATTTTTTGTTTTAACAAATGAATAATTTTTAATTTAATAAATAAAAATAATAAAATTGTTAAAACAAACAAAATAATATTAATAAAATCAAACAAAAAATAAAATAAAATAAAACATCAAAGTTAATGTAGTTGGGTAGATGTGTTATAATAAATAATGTGTTATATTATTTTAACGACTCCCTTCTATTTCATAGATAAATTAACAACTTAATTCTATTTTGTTAACAACTCCCTCTTATTTTTCTTCGAATATAATAAATAATAATAATAATAATAAATTATATTAATAAAATCAAATAAAATACATTAAATTAAAGAAAGAGAGAGAGAGAGAAAATACATCAACCAGGTGCTGACACATCTACTCGTAATGTATTTTATTTTATTAATGTAATTTACTTTATTATTATTATTTATTTATTTGTTAATTTTTATTTATTAAATCTGGAATTAGAATAGGAGGGAGTCATTAATAAAATAGAATTAAGTTGTTGAGTTGTTAAAATAATATAATACGTTATTTGTTTTGGTATATATACTCAACCACGTTAACTTTAATGTATTTTTTTATTAAATATATTTTATTTAATTTTATTGATATAATTATTTTTAATATTTTTTATTTATTAAATTAGAAATCATTTATTTTGTTAAAACAAAAAATTAAAAGATTATAGATAATTACATAAAAAAAAATTATCGCTTAGATGTAGTACAACGCGATCTCCTGAAACATTAAAAAAAAATTAATATATAAATTTGAATGGAGAGTACAATGAAAAGTTTTAAATATAAAAGGATGTAGATGTAAAATAACCTCCAAAATTATAGAAGTATTATAAATCATCAACATGATGAAAATGAGTTGACAGAAGGTAATTCACTAATTAATTCACACGGTTTAATGTGATTTCACATTTGAACTAGTCTAAGAGTGCGTGTTTCAACCCAATGAAATAAAATGGAAGTGAGTGCTCTCACCAAAAGATATAAGAGTGGTACAATAGCAAAAATGTCTACTATTTATTTTACCAAAAATGTCTGCTATTTATTTTATAGAGCTAACCCTCATTATCTTCCTTGGATTTTAACAACAACGGGTTGAATAAAAAAAATCAAATTTCAACTATGATGCTTTTAATTGAACTACCGGTCAAGCTGATGCCACAACACCGTGAAAATTGAAAAATTATGTAACAAAACATACGTAGGACTACGATTTTAATTCAAAAGCATAAGATAAATATACTAACGCGTCTATTTTGTGGCTCAAATGGGACTGTATGATTGAACAAAAATAAAATATGATATTCAACGGAGTAATAAAATATTATTCAAATGTTTGATGTGCACCAATTAGTTCACAATAACACGCAATATTATGTTATCTAAACCAATATTTGAAGCCTGTGGAAGATGTTAGAACTTAAAATTGATTTAGTTGTGGTAATGATTCAATTCATATCTCACACAAAGACTTGAGTTTGAATTTCGTTGTCGATGTGAGATATCTACCTCACATATAAATGCCTCAAGCAATATTGTGAAAAGCTTATAAAATTGAGTTTTATATGGATAAATTAAGTTTAATATTAAAATATAATATGGTACTAGAGTCCAACAATTAATGTCACTAAATATATTATTCATACAATTAACAAGCTAATATTGTTAGGCATGTGGGTGTTTTTTTAAGTTTCATATATCTAGTAGGTTTAAAAACAGTCAATCACATGTAACGTTAGAAATATAACATTCTATACAATCTGGAGCAATATTTCTGGAAAAGTTAATATCCAAACTGTAAATCAAGTTCAAAGAGTGAATATAATACCTATGATTAAGGGTATTTTGAAGTGCATATTTAGTAAGTCGCCATGATTTTAAAAAATTCACAATGATACCAAATATACACTAAAATAGGTGTATAAATGTGTATATATTACGAGAAAAATACTAGGGGCGCAAAACGCAAGATCGCATCATGTCTTCCAATGAACACATGCAAAAAAAACCACAAAATTTGTACTGTAAAGAATATCTAATTATCCCCCCGTCAGAAAGTGCACTTCTAAAAAATGTGGTAATTT
Source organism: Cicer bijugum (assembly GCA_037974875.1). Taxonomy (NCBI): domain Eukaryota; kingdom Viridiplantae; phylum Streptophyta; class Magnoliopsida; order Fabales; family Fabaceae; genus Cicer; species Cicer bijugum. The sequence goes on along the minus strand of JBBPBT010000938.1, from coordinate 11,914,192 downwards.
AGAAATGTATGAGGGGCGAAAATATATAACTGGGCTGGGCTGGGCTGCTAAATTCCTTTTAATTATTTTCCATCAGTTCCTAAGTAATGATTTTTACCAAAAAAAAACTTCTAAGTAATGCAAGAATACCACAAATTCACTGAACAGGTATACTAAGATATCACCAACATAACATAATATCAAAAATATGAGCAAATTATGTGCTAAACTGCTCTTCAATTTCTCACATATATTCATTTCACTGCTTATGCTAACCTTCATCACACCAACTATTTCATCACTCATTATAAGAGATCAGAAAAACAAACTCTAGATTGATTCTCAATCAAATTTTTAGCTGCTCCAAGCTCTTCATTGTCTCAGATTCTGCTTGAATGTGCTCAGTTTTATCTTTCTCATTAGGAGCACCAGTGGTTGGCACTGAATCATCTTTGCTGATGGCAATAGGTTCGTCTTTTCGAAATGGTGGAGCAGTATCAACTACTGGTGCTGAATCATCTTTGCCGTTGGGTACAAGATCATCTTTTTGAACAGGTGGAGTGGAATATACAGCTGATGCTGGATCTTCTTTGCTGATAGAAACAGGTTCTTCAACTCGAACGGGTGGAGCAGTGTATAGTGCTGGATCGACTTTGCTGATTGGAACAGGTTCATCTAGTCGAACCGGTGGAGCAGCATTTACTGGAACTGCTTGCCGAATATTGATTGGAGAAGCAACATGTACAGGAGGAGGCCGCATTATTTGAGGGGACACAGCGGCCGGTGGCGGGGAGAACACAGGTATTGCAGTCCTAATAGTCACTGGAGGTGCAATTCCCTGGCAAGGTGAACGCATATGTCGAATGGGAACATAAGGTGCTGCTCCTGCTGCAGGGAATTTCGGGCGACGGGTCCATCGGCTTTCAGGTGTAGAAGAAAATGGTGGCATAATGGAATTGTCACTGCTGGACGCTACCGTTGCGGTGTGCCTGCTTCGATGTGCTGTCCTTTGGCAAATCAGGGGAAGTATTTTTGATGTTGCTGGACGAGGTTGAGGACTGGTTGGTCTCGGATTTTGAAATTGAAACTTCATTGGAAATGGAATCGGAGCATTTGGATTTGACATTGCCATTTTTTCTTTCAGACGGTAGTTCAGTAAGGCCCGTGCTATGGTGATTTGTTCTAGTTCATCATTGTTCTCCGGTTCGGTTGATGAGCTTGCAGTTTCTTTTGCCACTGTTAATGAAGAAAACTATTGTCAATTTACATTTAACCACAAATTTACATTTAATCGTAATCAAAATTATTGCTGAATGGAGTAACAAATAACAATCGAGTAACAAATTTGGGAGCCGGTCCATCTAATCTTTTCACCCAAATATGAAAACAATAGTCACACACACACACACATACACATTGAAAGAGCTTTGAGAAAGATGGGCAAGAGCTATGACAAAGAGGAAGTAGCCGTGAAAAACAATGGGTTTGGCAGGAAGATGATTGAATTGCAGGGTGGTAGTTGGAAACCATTCAGAAGAACACTGCAGCTAACAGAGGGTGAGAATTGAAGTAATTTTTTATGGATGAAAAGACTCCAGTCCCTAAATCTATTGTCGCTGCTCAGTGCAGTGGCTGATTTTTGTACAGGGGCAACATCTCAGCTGTGATACGGAATGGACGAATCAAAAGCTTGATTCAACAAACAATTTAAAATGATCAGAAGCTGCTCCATTTGGCATTGCTACTCTAGTGGCATGATTTGCTGCTATCAAACCACTATGCTTAAAACACAGATAAAAAGAAGTTTATAATCTCATAAAAACAGGCACAACTATCTGGCCCGTAATAGTATGCACTCCCTTCAGTCTCAAATACAAGAGAAAAGTCAAAGAAAGTAGATGAATTTGGTCCAAAAATACATCCACTTTTGTTGACTCAGCTTTGCTTATATTTGAGACAGGCGCGGAGGGAGTGTTTGAAGGAAAATCACTTGAGAACTGAGACCAAAATAATAAGTTAAAGATCATATTGGCCCTTAGATTAGTTAGATGAGGAAATGTGTGAGTATATTCTGATCTAATTCACTTGCCACATGTCACATAAGAATGACAGAAATAAGGGGAACGGAACAAGGCTAGGACGCTGGGTATTGCTAGGGTTTTAAAAACCAGTATGCAAGATTTGTGACCGCAATTGTGACCACAACATCGTGGTTTGTGAAGTCTCTAGACGGCAACACATCTGCGATTGAGACTGCGTTCTCCACAATATCAAGGGCCACAACCACAAATCAAACATTGGATATAGCCAAGTTTCCATTTTATGGTCTACTTTGATGCAATATTCATGAAACAATTGATGTAAAATTTCCATATTTTTATTTAATGAAGAAAACCTTTTATACAAAAGCTACTTAGCCACTTACATTGCTTTAGAGACGACCAAGCTGCCATGGCTGCATTTTTCTCTGCTTGTTTCTTATTCTTTGCAGGTTCACCAGTAAACGTAATTCCAGCTAATTCTACTGTCCCGGTAAAAACAGGTAGATGTCCTAGCCCTGACCTGAAAGTTGTATACTGCGGCAGTGGAGCCCCTACCCTTTGTGCAATTTCTTGTAAGAGATTCTTGTACACTCCCGTCTCATCCTACAATTTTGTAAGTAATAGTTATATAACCAGTAAAATCACCATCGACAATTATTAAGACACACCATGTGATGTAAATATAAACAATTCTAACACCAATGTGATAAGAATAGATATTTTGCAGAAAATGCTCAAAGAATAGAAAATATGCATAAATTGTCAACGTAGGAAAAAATGGAACCTATACTACATGGTGGGGGGAACTGGGGATCCTACAAATTGCACTTTAGAAGACAAGGATTAGGCCAAAATCTATTTTATATTTCAATTTTTTTTGTACAAATAGATAAATTTCTTGCCTAATTAGTGAATGAAACAAATTAAGTTTACAACTATTATCTCTTTTTCTTTTGCACAATCAAAATGACAGACACAACAAAAAAAAAAATGCAATGGAAAGTTCAATCCCCTTTTAAGAAACAAATCTTTGTGATTGTTCAATTGACGGTAAGTTTGCCAGAATCACACTGTCCTACCGTGACTTTGACAAAAGCTACGGTTCAGAGGTTCAACATAATCACATTGACACCGTGATTATGTGAAACTCACGGTGAATCCAAACAACCACTTAAACTCTCACTGCTCCCGAACTATGAATAATTTACTTATTACCAATTTTACCCTTTTCAAAAGAAAACAGTATTGAAAGAAAACAGCATTTCACACTAACAAATCAGCTGAAACATATTCCATAAATAAACCATAGATGAAATAAAGGGAAAGGGCATTTGTGTAATTCCAGAAAACAAAAAGAAAAAAGAAAGAAAAAACTTGTGGAAGCAGAAGCACCGACAGAAGAAAAACAACTCACAAGGATTTTTGCGGCGAGGGAATGAGAAGGGCCACGGTGTGAGAGTGAATTGAGTGCCACCTCAGCAGCAGAATGTTCCGCTTGTCGAAGTGTATTGCAATACTGAGGACATTCGAAGATCTCGCCGTTAAAGTTAACCGTCGCTTTGAACCTCGGCGCGTGATCGGGACCTTCCCGAATGCACGTGTACGAAGGTAGGTTGAAGCAGCTTCTTTGTGCCAGCTCTTGAAGCTGGTTCTTGTACATTTTCTTCTTCTTCTACTTTCTCTCTCTATCTTAACTCAACCTCACTTTCTCTCTCTAGAAAGTGGGGATAAACGGTGAATGTTACACCCACTTCAGATCCGATCCGTTTCAAGTTCCGGGTCGGTTGAAAGGTTTAAACTTTACTTCCTTAGTCGGAGAATTAGCTCCGGCGAAGTCATGGGTGTTGAGACTTTCAGGGGTTTAGGGAATTTTGAAAGAAACAAAGACAAGAAAGAGAAGAAAAAAGAAGAAGAAGATGAGTTTGAGAGTAAAAAGAAAGAAATGAGCATTACCAATGTTTTAATTTTGATTTCTTTAAAATATTATTAAATTTTTTATACTCTCTAGTGTTTAATGTTAATAAATAAAAATTGAAATATTTATTTAAAATTTAAATTGAATAAATTATTTTTGGTTGATTACTTTTTTATATTTAAGACCGTGTAAATATTATATTATATGTTAGTATTGAAAAATGAGAAACTTATTTATTGCTTTGTTGGTGATAGTCAACCAAAACGTTTGAGTTGCATGGATGTGATCTTCTCTTTAGATTTTCTAATGTTTTATTTCGTTGGAATCTGTTTTTTTTTTATATGTACGAACTGTTACTTGCAACTTGCCAGTAGTTTTTCTCAGTTTTATCTTTTTAGTGTTTTCTTTTCTCATGTAATCACTTCGCTTTATAATAATAATTATTCTAAAATAATTTTTACTTTTAATACAATTTCAATTTCTTTTTAATAATTTTATTTTTAGTTAATATTATATACATTACTTTCAATTTATCATCTTTGATTTTATCTTTATAATAACGAATATTAAATAATAATTTATAAGAATAATTTAATAAAAAAATTTTAATTTAAATAAAATAGTGAAATGTCAAATTATTTTAGAATCAAAGGAATAATAATTGAAAAAAAAAAGTTTTTTTTTTCTTCTTCTTCTTCTGTGTGTTTGATGCGATGCAATAATGCAGAGTTTGATGCTGAGAGACAATTAATGAACGGCGCAATTGAAATGAATAGCGTGTTTTAGGCCTTCTTGAGTGGTTACTACCTAGCACCAAGGTCCTGGTTTTTTCTTGATTCACTTTAATATGGTTAATTAATTTGTGGCTTAAATGGAGTACTTTTTTTGCTCACTTTTAAATTTAAGGTGATATTAATAAATGTCCTTATTAATAAATAAAATAATAATTTTATTTTAAATATATAATTTTAATACATTTTAAAGAAAAAAAAATTATATGAAAAAAGTTAGCATGTACATCAAGAGCACATTTTAATGATTTAAATGTAGAAATTTTGTTTTAGAATTTGTATTTTTAATTCTTTAAAAATTAATAAATATTGTGTTTTTCAATAATTAAAAAATTTACTTTTGATATCATAAACATATACTTTTAGATTATATATAAGTTTGACCCTTTTTATTTAAATAATTAACAAATACTCAATGACACTCTTTAATATTTCCTTTAAATTTATTATATTTAGATATAAGTTGGATTTTTTAGTGTAAGTTTAGATGAATGACAAAATTACCAAAATCACTATAGCACTTTAATTTTGTAGAAATTTAATATATATTTTATATTAGATTAGATTTGTGGTATTCACACTAGCTTAGTGTGATTCTAATTAATTAATTGTGATGTTAAGGCACTTCATACGTGAAAATCTATATATTATAGATAATAATTTATGAAGAGTTTATTTTGAATTAAATTTGGTCGTAGTTTCAATCGAAATTTTAAAGAATAATTTTTACATAAATCAAAATGACTCGTCGTTATTTAGATAATAAAAAATTTATTGTATTTTTTAAATAAAAAAATAAAAAAATATTTTTTTAAAAATTACAATGTTACAATCATTACAAAATATTTTTAAAATTAAAATCTTAAATACTAAAATATAAAAGTTAGTTCTCGAATATACATCCCTCCAAAATCCTAAATCAAAACATAGAGTTTTAACTTTTTTTAAAGGATTGTTGTGGTCCATTAACTTAATAAAATCAATCTATCAGTTAGACATTAACATTATAACTTTTTTGCTTATGTGGTATAGAGGGGACAAAAATACAAAATTTAAAAGGCACATATTTAATCGTTGGATGGATGAAGGGGAGGGGGATGGGGACGTTAACAGGTGGTGGTGGAGAAGTTGGGGATAGATGATGACACATCATGTATTCTAAATAATGAAAAATATGTCAAATTAAACGTGTATTGTACCACATTAGATAAAGTTAGAGCCAATCCATAACATGAGACCCAAATAATAAATTTGCTGTGATAAATAAATTTTCTTAAAGTTGTATTAATTATATTTTACAGACAAATATTTAAATGTTAATTATATTGCAAGTTCAAAAGATATTTTTAAAGAATGGACAACCTAATTAAATAAGTAAATAATTAACTCGAATAATAGACAAGTTGACGAAAATGCAGAGATGATATAAATTTCTATTTGCATTTCTTTTACAAAATTAATCAAATTATTCACACACAAAAAAGTGCAATGGTCCAACAACATAATGCAAAAGTAACATTACAAAAGTAGCTAGCAACTTTAAGATCAATATTTTTACAAAAAATAACCTATCATCAACAATATAACAAATGAACTATTTGTGGGGAGGCTTAAAGCTAGCGAAGGGTATTTGAATAGCTTTAATTAATGCTTTTATATATATATATATATATATATATATATATATATATATATATATTTCAAGTCTATTTAATAAAAATAGTAAAAATGTGTAAGT
>JBBPBT010000938.1:11895500-11907413 GCA_037974875.1 Cicer bijugum | reverse complement strand
CCGTTTAATAAATCAATTATAGATGAATTTAATTTAAAGAAATACAACTTTTAAACAATCAGTGTAGTTTGGTTTTATTTAATTTATATTACTTTAATTTATATTTTATATAAATAAAAATTATTGTAATTTTTTTGCTTACTATTAAAGTTAAATACATTAATTTTTAAAAAAAAGTTATTTTAATTTAATTCTCTCATATAAATTTTATTAATTTCGTTAAAGCTTAAAGTAAAGACTTTAATATCATGGTAAAGTCAACATTAATAGTGTTCATATTGACCGAAGGAACAAATTTGTATTTGTGTTTGCAACTTTGCATGGACAAATTAAGGATTAATTAAAGTGACATGGACTAACTATTAACTAACACTTTAAAATAAATTAATAAACCAAAGATATTTAAGATTTGATTATTTAACGGGTTCACGAAGTATTTCCAAATACTATGGAAATACTTATAGGTTGAGTGAAAATAAAAAAAAAAACACTTATAGGTTCAAAAGCTTATGTTTGCATTAATACACCTAATACCTATCATTTTCTAACCTAATTGCATTTACATATACTAGTACTACTAGTCTACTACTTATTGATAGTAGATAATATTTTTATTTTAACTTTTTCACGGTATTGCAAATTATTAAATAAAGTTTATATTTATTTTGTAAAAAATACAAAATAAGTAAAATGATGTTGAAATCAACAAATAGTCACAAGTAAATAAATAAATAAAAATTTACGTGATAAAGTTATATAAAAATTTGATATCTAATGTGTGTTTTCATGGTAAAATTCAACCATTAAACACGAGCAAAGCAATATATTGACAAATGAGTGAAACCCACCTAAAAATTTGGGTATTCAAATCACTTTGGACCACTTCTGAATGCACTTTAACTAAAGCTTGTAATGCTGCATTAAACATAACATATGAACACAATTAAACACTAACAGCAATTCAACCATATTTGTAGAACTATTGCCTCTCTATCCATATTGTTTTTTTTTGTTTGTCTCTGTGTGTAAAGCATCCTAAATATTTAAAAAGATATAATTTTAAATTTTCATTACACAATTATTTAAATTTTACCATTATATAAAGTAGTCACAATATTATGAAAAACTATTACCCCATATTTATACATAGGACTCATTGATTAAATCATGAGAATTAAAAAAAAAAATTGATATTATTATTATTATTAAATTTGTTAATAATTGAAATTGATTTTACGAGTTTACCTCTAAAAAAAGAAAACTAATTAGTATTTTTATATAATAAATTATAGAAGAAAAAGAAATTTACTAATGGTACGTTGGTAGAAAAAAGTAATTAAAAAAAAATTCAAAATAATTTTACCTATAAAGAAAAAAATAGTATATATTAAAAGAATATTTTTATGGATTAAGAGAAAAATATATATGATGCCTATATTATATTGAAAAATAAAATAAAAAATGTTGATTTTTCTAGTATAAATATGAAATTTCACATGTGACAAAATATTTCCTCAAAAAGAGCTTTAACACCGTTTTATTGTCTTAATTTCAACTAAAGAGATTGGTATTATTTGATCCAATTGCTCTGATAGATCGTTGATTTTTCAATGATTATCGAAAAGTAAGTTTGAACATTGAGCATACTTATGAAGTTTTCTACTCAATATAAATAAGTAGTGGTTCCAAACAGATTGGTCATGATTGTAAAACAGTAAAAGCTAGAGGAAATTGCATTGCTTTCTTCATAATATCGCAAATAATGCAAGAGCCACTGAAGTGAAGGACCCAATAAAAGGTCATGTGATTTTGAATTTGTGAGATACTCCCTTATATTAGAATTTTTTTAGGCTGAATGGTAAATACCACATGAATCTCTCACACTCAAATATAAAATTAGGATTTTCAATTTAATAATATCGATATATAAATATTGAACTAGACAAAACAATAAAGATTATATTTAATAGGATATATTGTGACGATAAAACAATTTTATATGAATATGTGATGAAAATACATTATTCTTACATTATCTCACTCTTATAATGTTATTATAAAATTAATAGTATGACATAAAACAATTGCATTCTCTTGTAATTGGATGTTAGTGAAATTATTTTACATTGACGATGTATGATCATTGTTTTATAGTATGTTATATGCTAAGTAAACTCTACTCTAGTAGTATTTATAAATTTTTGTCAACAAAAAAAAATATTTTATTCAAATTTTCCAACAAATTAATAATATGTAAGAAGGTATATTTATATTTGTTGATTTTGAAAAGACTAATGATTCTGCTGAGTGGGGATATTTCCTTGAGGTGATAAGAAAATATATATTTTCTATCCAAAGAGAGAAAATGGATTTTGGAATGTCTGAGGACAACCACTAGTTTTATTAAATGATAGCCTAATTAATGAAAGGTCTAAGACAACATAGTAGTTGAAGGTCTTAATTATCTGATGCGGGTGGCAATGGAGAATGAAAGCTACAATAGTGGCAAGTTTCTCATTTTTACTTTGATTTATAGGAAGAAAAAAAAGCTGGTCTAATGTAAGAACTATGAAGGCTACTTTGTTTATATTTTAGTTAATTTCGACCCTAAAGGTAAATTTTCATAAGATCTTGGTAGGGTGAATGTTAATTAATCTTGGACGTAGAAGGCTACTTGGGCTCTTAATTCCAACATGGGCAAGATATATACCTTTTAAATATTTAGGTCTTCTTATTGGAGGTAAACTACGCGACATTCAATTTTTGAATCATGTTGGAAAATATTATATTGGAGTTATTCGGGTGAAAATCTCATAATTTATCCATTTGAGTTGTTTTGTTCTTCTCAAAGTTGTCCTATTGACGTTTCTAATTTTCTTCCTTTATTTTTTCAAGATTTCTTTAGCTATTACTTTTATCATTGAATTCCTTTTAAAATCTTTTTTATGGGAGAAGTGAAAAGGCCCACAAAATTTATTGTGTAAAATGAGATAAGGTGTGTCTTGAGAATGATTGAGGTATGTTAGGAGTGAGGACTTTGTGTGTGTTTAATTTGTCTTTATTAGCAAAATGATGTTGGAGGATAAAGGTCAATCAAGAGGGCTAATGGTTCAAAAGGTGGACAATGGGTATAAAGGTGATCAACTTAATTGGTTGTCAAACAAACTAGTTAAGGTGGTTGATAATGGTAGGGATACATCTTTTTGATATGATCCTTGACCAAGGGATATATATTTAGGGGAATTGTTTAGTAGATTACATAGCGTGACAGTTGATAAAATGTGTTAGATTTTGATAAGTTGAGAAATGGGGAAGAAGGTGGTGGGATTAGGTAGGCTTAGAGGTGTTCGCTCTTCCATGGAATGAAGAGATGGTTGTGGAGCGTGATATATTTTTGGATGCTAATACTTTATAGACAAATGTTTAAGATAAAAGGACTAAGAAAATGTTCATAGAGTTGAATTTACGGCTAAATGAGCTTATCAAAGCCCTTGTAGATTGCTATTTGAAGTGAGTTGATCCCATTGAAGATATCTTTATTTTTTTTTTGCCTCTCCTTTATGGTAGGTTACCAACAAAGGGTATTATTTCTAACTGTGACATTCAAACAAATTAATAATATGTAAGAAGACATATTTGCATTAGTTGATTTTAAAAATGCTACCAATTACACTTAGTAGGGGTATTTGCTTGAGGTTATATCAAAATTAGAGAAACTAATTTTGGAGTGTGTGAGGATAACCACTAGTTTTATTAAATGGTAACCCAACTGATGAGAGGACTAAGACAATGAGATTTCATGTCATCATTTTTGTTCTTAATAGTTGTTGAAGGTCTTAATTATCTGATGCGGGTGGCGATGGAGAATGAAAGCCATAAGAGGTTTTTAATTGTTGGTGCGAATGTTGATATGTTTCTGGTTTATAATTTACAAATGATGCTTTGATTCTATGAAGAAAAAAATGTATGTCTAATGTAAGAATTATGAAGGCTACTTTGTATTTTAGTTAATTTTGGCCCTCGAGGTAAACTTTCACAATAGCTTGGTGGTAGGGGGTGAATATTAATTTGTCTTGGACGTAGAAGGCTACTCGGGTTCTTAATTTCAAGGTGGGAAAGATATATATGTTTTAAACATTTAGGTCTTCCTATTGGAGGTAAACTACATAGACTTGAGTTTTGAATCATGTTGAAAATATTATACCGGTGTTATCTGGGTGGAAATATCATAATTTATCAATTTTGGTTGTCTTGTTCTTCTCAAATTTTTCCTATTGACGCTTCCGATTTACTTTATTTTTTCAAGATTTATTTTATTATTATTTCTATCAATGAATTCCTTTTTAAATCATTTTTTTTTATGTGAGAAGTGAGGAGAATCCCAAAATTCATTGTGTAAAATGAGATAAAGTGTGTCTTGAAAATGATTAGGGTATGTTTGGATGAATTTGTGTGCATTTAATTTGTCTTTATTAGCAAAATGATGTTGGAGGATAAAAGGCAAGCAAGAGGGGTGATGGTTTAGAAGGTGAACAATGGATATAAAGGTGATCAACTTAATTGATTGTCTAATAAACTAGTTAAGGTGGTTGGTAATGATAGGGATACATTTTTTGATATGATCATTGGGAAAATGGTATATATTTAGGGGGGTTGTTTAATAGGTTACATAGTGTGACAAATGATAAAATGTGTTAGTTTTTGATAAATTGTGAAATGGAGAAGAAGGTGGTGAGATTAGGTAAACTTAGAGGTGATCGCTCTTCAAATAGAATGCATAGCTAGTTGTAGAATGTGTTGTGTTTTGACATTGTTGGAATTTGAGTTTCAAAAACTATTTAAAAATCACAATTTATGCCACCGAAGATATTACTAGGTTGAGTCGCGGACTAGGTCACTCTCTTTAAGACGTTTCGCGACACTGTCCAAATTGTGCAAGGCAGACTATCAACCACAAAGTCCCCAGGATAAAACAGCCCAAATCATTGTATCGGAGTTCTACTGCACTATAGAAAACCGTTCTAGAATTACACCCTCAATATGGCGCTTAAAGCCACTCTTAATATGACGGTTAATGTCACTCTCAATATGACGATTAAAGTCATTCACAATATGGTACTACGACCACTCATAACTACGGCATAACGACCGCTCTAAAAAACAAACGGACTACGACACAACGACCGCTCTAAAAAACGAAGGGACTACGGCATAACAGTCGCTCTAAAAACCGAAGGGACTGCGGCATAACAGCCACTCTAAAAACCGAAGTGACTGCGGCATAACAGCCGCTCTAAAAACCAAAGGGACTACGGTATAATTACCGCTCTAAACCGAAAGGGACTACGATATAATTACCGCTCTAAACCGAAAGGGACTACGGTATAACTACCGCTCTAAACCGAAAGAGACTACGGTATAATTACGGCTCTAAACCGAAAGGGACTACGGTATAATTACCGCTCTAAACCGAAAAGGACAGAAAGAAATGGGAGAAGTGGCTCGAAATTTGGCGAGCAGAATATAAGAGGGAGAAAAGAGAAAGTTGGGAAAAACATCCAACTTTGGTGTGCTTTTCACAATAGTTTGATGCTCATTATATAGTGATGGAAGTAAACTCACATTTCTTTTCTAAGCAATGTGGGACTTTAGTATGTATAGATTTGAAACTACTCAAAATACTAGAGTTTTCCAATGTGGGATTTCAAAATTACTTCTTTTCAATGTGGGACTTAACAAGTTTCTTTCCACTTAAATTTACAATAAAAATTTCTTTCCAATGTGGGACTTCAACACATTTTTAAATTCACACTATAACATATTTTTTTTCAACAATCCCCCACTTGAATTTAAAAAAATGTTTCTAAAATAGCGTCAAACGCTTCTATAAGATCGTGCATAAACAAAAGTGTCTCTTGACTTGAACCTTTGCATAGTAAGTAAGATTCAGATTCAACCAGAGTGACTCGTAGTCTTGAACTCTATCTCTGACATCAAACCCACACACAACTTTTTCATATGGTGTATTCTCAAAAGCTCGTGCATTAATGGCCCTGCACGTGTATCCCAGTATAGTGAACGCTCTAGGAATTCAGCCTCAAAATTCCATAGGAAGCGGCCCCACTTCCGCATTCACATAGGTGAGTCTATCAAGAGTACTCCTGTAGCTAGGTACTCTCTCTACGTAGAGTATAGATCTCATTAAGAGTTTCTATTACCTCATCCTATCATCGCTTCAGGAATCATGCTTCTCTAATTTATAATAACATGTTCATCTCATATCACTCCATGACTTGTTATTACCCATTGAACCTAATTCTTGAGATCTCCAGTCTTTTAGGTCAGGTTACAATCATGAGTGACTCTATAGGCATTAGTCTTATCCTTTTGGATGTATTTATGACTTTCTCTATAGCTAATCCTGTCGTCTCTTATCATTGTAATAATGATTCTCAATCTTCGCAATAGCCGCGGTACTATCGCAATGGATCAACACATATGTCATATGTTTTTCCCATATAGGGATCTGTGCTAGCAAGCATCTCAACCAATTTGCTTCTTCACTAGCAGTAGCAGTAGCTAATACTATCATTTCAGACTCCATAATGGACTGAGCCAATATCGTCTGTTCTTCGATTTCCAAGATACAACACCACTCACTATATTAAAATATAGTCATCGATTGCTTTGGAGTTATCTAATAAGACGTTCCAATTAGCAACATTGTATTCTTCAAGGACTATAGGAGATCTTTGATAATGTAATCCAAGACTTGTGGTCCTTTTAAGGTATCTCATGACCCTTTCAATAGCGTGCTAATGCTCTATACTAGGTCTACTAGTAAACCTGCACAACAGTCCTACAACATAGGCAATGTCGAGTCCAGTATAATCAATGGCATACCTGAGGCTGCCAATGATGCTCACATATTCAATTTATCTAACATCTTCACCAGTGTTCTTGAAAAGTTTCACACTTGGATCGTATAGTGTGCAAGCAGGTTTACAATCAAAGTAATTATATTTCTTTAGGATATTTTCATTATAGTGAGATTGATCCAAAGAAATTCCCTTTTCTGACCTAGTAATCTTGATTCCCATGATTACATTTGCTTCTCTGAGGTCTTTCATATCAAAGTTGTTACACAACAATGATTTCAAAATGTTATAGCATGAAAGTTTGAATCAAATATGAGTATGTCGTCTACATAGAGACATATGATAGTGCAAATGCCATTTTCAAATTTGTAGTAAATACATTTATCACTTTCATTCACTTTAAACTCATTCAATTTAATCAAGTTGTCAAACTTTTCATGCCATTTCTTAGGAACTTGTTTAAGACCATATAGAGATTTATCTAACTTACAGACCTTGTCTTCTTGTCCATGAATTACAAAACCTTCAGGTTGTTCTATATAAATTTCTTCTTTTAGGTCACCATTTAAAAAAACGTTGTTTTAACATCCATCTAGTGTATCATCAGGTTATGAATAGCTGCAAGTGATATAACCACCGTAATGGATGTTAATCTAGTGACTGGTATAAAAGTGTCGAAGAAATCTATATTTTCTCTTTGTCTAAAATCCTTGGCTACAAGGCGTGCCTTGTACTTATCAATACATCCATCGGGTTTTAGTTTCTTTTTCAAAATTCATTTACAACCTATTAGTTTGCAACCAAGAGACAAGTCTACTAAATGTCAAGTCTTGTTAGACTCTAGAGAATACATTTCATCGTTTATAGCTTCTTGTCATAGATCTGCATCCAATGATGACAAAACTTCTTTAAGATTTGCAAGATTGTCTTCTAAATTATTGACCATATATTATGGTCCATAATCTTTAGCAATTTTGACTCTCTTACTTCTTTGAGTTTCTATTTCACCTTGTTTGCTGCTTTCAGTGCTTTTTGTAACAGGAACGTAACTTGGTTCGCTGCCCCCACTATTTCTCCATTTTACAGGGTATTTAATTTCATAGAAGTCAACATCATTTGACTTTATGATCACTTTTGCATTTAGGTCATAAAACCTATACGCTTTGTTCTTTACCGCATACCCAAATGAATTATCATTTATAGGTTCTACTGGAGAGTTTAATTCGCTCGAGATCGGGGATTCTGACATAAGCCAGATCACTCCATGTTTGAAAATAAGACAAGTAGAGTAATTATACCGTATATAGTGATGAAAGTAAACTCACATTTCTTTTCTAAGCAATGTGAGACTTTAGTATGTATAGATTTGAAACTACTAAAAATACTAGAGTTTTCCAATGTGGGATTTCAAAATTACTTCTTTTCAATGTGGGACTTAATAAGTTTTTTTCCACTTAAATTTACAATAAAAATTTCTTTACAATGTAGAACTTCAACATATTTTTAAATTCACACTATAACATACTTTTTTTCAACATGCATGCTAATGTAAACAAATGTTTCAGATGGACGAACCAAGAAACCACTCATGGTGTTGAATTTACACTCAAATGAGCTTATCAAAACCTTAGTATAATGTTATTTGAAGTAAGATGATCCTATTAAAGATATCATTATTTGTTTGGCGTCTTGTTTCCCAAACACTTCAATAAACATAAAGATTATTTTACCAAACATGTCATAGAGGGATATAATAAAATAAAATGTGATCATAGGATAGTTTATTAGTTTATGTTGCTATTTTACAAAATAAAAGTTATTTTTACTCATTAACGAAAATTATTATGTTGCCGTGAACATCCCAATGCAACTATGCAAGATCATGATCAGTGCATGATGTGTTTTGTACTTCCTTAATTCTAAATATTTTGCTGTTTTAAAGTATTTGTAACGAAAATTATTTTATTTATATATATTAGGTGCATGTGTTTCATTTTTTTTTATTAAAAAATCTAGTTTTTTAAATTAATTTTTTTTTTTATTGTTTGAACGGGTTATATTTTTGAAATATTATTTTTTGGCTAAAAATTAAAAATAATAGTTTCTCAAGTTTCTTTCTTGCAATATATAGGAGAGAAATATGACAGAAATTTTAAAAACACGGAACTTAACTCATTAAGTGAGAGAAAATGATGTAATTATTCTTATCATTTTTTGAAATATCCAAATTTATCCTCTATCAATTTTACGTTTTTTTCCCTTCCACGAGATTTTGATATAAGTTTTCATCAAATAAATTTTCTTCTTTTTTTCAATTTCTCTGCATAGTATTTTTGTTGTTTTTATATCTTTTATTTGAATTATTTTTTTTACATTATTCAATAGGTTGATATGGATTTTTTTTCTTTTGTATGTTTATTAATTTTTTATGAGCACTTAAGTTACATTAATTAATTTTTATGGTAATTTCGTAGTTTAAAAAATTGTTTTTATAAAATTATATATAAACAGATTAAAAATTATTTTAAAAAAAAATCATTTTTGTGATAATAAACAAAAAAAATCAAAAAATTATTTTAATGAGATATCTACAAAATAATCTTTAAAGTTTTTATGTATTGTGGTTTAAACATAGTTTAGGCAACAATTTTTATATTAAGGCCACATTTTTAATATGTTGTTTTAAAATCTTCTCAGACAATGGTTTAAAAGTGTTGTCTAAACCGGCCACATTTTTTAACCCGTCCCTGAAAAACGCATATGCAACGGTTTTATGTTAACAAACAAGAAAGTGTATTTTATATGTATGTTATAAACAACACTTGAAAAACTGTTGTCTATTCTCGTTTCTAGTCACATTTTTTTAGCCGTTGCCATGATAAGTGTGGTTAAAAGTTAAAAATGTTGTAGTGTTTATTTAAGGTCAAACAAACTTATTTATTATACTAATATATTATCGTTTTTCATTATATAATTATTTGACTAATTTTCAAACTTTTAACATATAAATAGTTATTTTTAATTCCGTAAGAAAAATATATAAATAGTATGTCAGTAAACAAAATGTAAACAGTATATACAAAATATTTTTAATTCCATTCAAGGTATATTTGAAAGAAAGAAAGAAAAAAAAGCAATTATAGAAAAAGTACTATTATTTTTTAAAAATAAAATCTTTCAACCACACCCAAAATTTAGAATGGAGTATTAAAGCAGTTCTACACTTCATTATCACGGTGGAGTTAAGTGGGGAACATAACTTTTTCTTATCTCCGAAAATGCTGAATTGAGCCTTTGACAAATTTGAGCCACCGAATCCACAATGAAGATGACCAACGTGAATGATGAAAGAAGCTTTGGGGATAAAAATAAAGTTTTGTTCTTATTTATTGTATTTTTCCCACCCAACTAAATTGAACACAGTCACCACCTTATCATCATTCATCATCGATATACATGCACTTAATGGAGTATCATATCTAAGAGAGTGAATGTTGATATTTTTTTTTTTATTGAATCTTAATTTACCATAATGTAAAATATATTATTTAATCATAACTTTTAATAGTGTATTTGAGACAGAGAAACAAAACACAAAATTAATAATTATTCATTTATTTTAATACATATAATTTTCAAAAAAAATTAAATTTCTTTTAGACATTACTTGAGACTAAAATTATCTCCTTTAGTGACTAAATTATTGCCTGATTAACTATTTTTTATGTTGAATTAATTTATTTGAAACCTTATTGATAAAATGCTTAAGGAACTAGATTTGGAAATATTTTAATTAGCAATATTTTAAAAGTTGAAAATTTATTTATTTTAATATAAATTTTTTATTTTTTATTTCTTAACAAGTGTCGTTATCATCATTTTGTTATAAATATTTTGTGACAATTCTAAAAATACCCTATAAATTATCTCCAAATATTGCATTACCTAGAACAAAACATGCATTGTTAAGATTTTAATCCCAAAATTAGTTTGTTATGAAAATCTTTATTGTTTCACGTAATAATAAAATCTACATCATACTTTCACGTATTAGTTAATTGTATGATAAATTATTTTATTTGTATTATTCGATGCAATTTCGATTTACCACATATATTTATTTCACCAATGTCACCAATATCGTGATTTAAAAATATCATCTTAGCACAAAATTGTAAAAAATAACAAAAGTTGTGATTGTTCTAAATAACCCATTCATTCATAAAGAGGGAATGTAATAGTCAATCATTTTAAAGAGGGAATGTAATAGTCAATAAATTTTTTTAGTATAACCCTAATTAGTCTTACACCTCTCCATGTTATCCTCAAGACACCTTCAGGTGTACAAATCACTCATTGCTTGAATCCACTTTTTGAATTTTAATGATAAATGCAACTACGGTCTTGTTGTTTTTCAAAAGATTAAGCAACTGTACTGGCAATATTTTAGCTTCCATGAAATTAAGTGTAACAAGTAAACATGTAGAAACCTATTGGATGCACCATTTTCATGTCTTTAGTTTTTTTGCTGAACCTTTTCATGTATTCATCATCACAATAAAAAATTGCTCATATCTAGCATGAACTACATACCTTCAATGGACAATCAGTTAAATGAATTTCAATAAGTACAAGGAATCAGACTCCACAACTATATGTAGAAGATATACTGATTTACCAACAACAAAAAAAAGAATAAATAATTAAATACTTTCATGCACAATTAATTAATAAATTTATGCATATAAAAATATATAGTCATTATTAACTTATTTGGATAACTTTTTGGTTTTTGATTGCTTCGATTATCTATAAAATTGCATAATAAAGTTATTATTTTTAGAAAAATATCAACAAATGGCAATGCTCAATGTCTCCAATAACTTTTTTTTTTAATAAAAATAATTTTATAAAAAATATTAATTAAAAAAATACATTATACCTTTTAACTTAAATTTTCAATGGTAAGTATCTTGAGTTTCTTCTAAAGATATAAAAATCAAACTAATTATCTGATAAACTTAAAATAAAAAAA
>JBBPBT010000938.1:11872639-11895174 GCA_037974875.1 Cicer bijugum | reverse complement strand
ACAGTTAGAATACATTCAAACTAATTTTGTTTTTTATTTATATTTTATTTTCTCTTTAAAGGTACAAATCAAATCAATATCTCATATTCATATCTTCGTCTCTCCTAAACATATACAATTTTTTAGTCCAACTCATCTGCATTATACAGTTGTTTGTAAAAAAAATTGTGTTTACATTGTAAATTTACAATATAGAGTTTTAATATATAATAAAATATTATATTTAATTTATTAATTAAAATTCTAAAAATTCGACATCCTAAAATATTTATTCAAGCTCTGTTATAGAGAGTATCCTTAGAACACTTATTAAATAGGTGAAAATAGAAATTTTACATTAAAAAATAATTAAAAATTATATATTCAACTTTTGAAATATAAAAATGTATTCTTTTCAATATAATTATTTATTTATTTGTGTATCATTAACAAGTGCTCCGCTTAATCATCAACCTTATTTTAATTAGTCCTCTGCTTTAATGCAATTTTGCTCTAGCAGTTATTGTGGGAGTACAATGTCTAATGACATTCTAAAATATAATTTTGCCTAAAAACTATATAAATATATTCAAGATAAATTTATTATGAGCTTTTAATTGGTGTTATTTTTGCATTGATTATTCTCGAAGACAATGTAGTCCTGCAATAACTAGTAGGTAGATTTTCTATCACAGTTTCGTCAAAACAACACGTGGACGGTTGAACTTGAACCGGAACTCGTTGATAAAGCTAGAAGTAGATGTTTTGTAGTCCATTATTTTAGAAGAGATACTCATAAAAGTTGGTATATATTAAAAAATACAATAATTAAAATAAATAAATTAAAAATTATTTTATTAAATTATTTATTGTAACTATTTGTTAGATTTTTACTATTATTAATACAAATATAAAGTATAATAAAATAATATTTTAAAAAATTTGTATATAATAATTATTGACTAATAATATAAAAAAAATTCAAATTATATTAAAAATTGGAAAGATGTTTATTTTAAGATTATTATTTTATTAAAGTGACACTAATGATGAGACATAGGGAGTAATTAATTTTGACATATTTAATCTTATATTTAATTGTTTTTAACTATAATTAATTTTATATTGCAAAACAGTTTTAATTAATTTGAAGATTTTACCTTTAGTCTTGAATTTACATTTTATCTCCAATTCACTTTTAATCATAATTAATTTTACACATTTCATTTAAGAAACTTTGTTGAACCTTCCGTATCTTCAATGAAGGCATGTGGAAGTCTTTTTCAATTCAAAGTTAAATAATTGATCTTACATTCACTTGGTTATACTAACGTAGATTGGTTTATGCATGCATGTGTTTATGAACATATAAAGGTTTAAGGGTACTCTAATAAACTCGAACAAGTGGTACATATCTTAACGTACGATGCTAGCTATTACTATAGTTGTCCAATAGTTTGCTCTGGATTATTAAGTTAAACAAATATTCTATTCCATCTCTCTATTAGTCAGTCCCAAATATTAATGGTTTATTTTTCTTGGTTTTACTTAAGCTCACTCTTGCCACTGCAAGATTAGTTAGTTCCTCAGAATGAAATATTTTGGTTCTGACATTTCAGAAACTAAAGATAATAATTTTCACATTGAATGTAGTTCTTTTTCAATAGAAACAAAAATAAAAAACCTAGGGAAATTTTAAAAAAGAATAAATGCTAGAGGAATTTTATTAAATAAAAATTATAGTACATTTTACAGTATTTGCATAGAAATCACCATGAAAAAGGGCTGGCTCCTAGCAAAAATATTTCATTTTCCACATCTTTTATCCATTGACAAACACGGTTGCATGTCTTTATTGCCAAGGCCTGCATATACTCAATGGTGAACAAACATTGAACTTATCAGACCAGAGGGGCACAAAAATACTTGCAATTTGTAAAATTTGATCATTTGCTATTTTAATATAGCTTCCCCTGCTCATTTTAATTTTCCCAAACAACTGGACCAAAGAGCTTTGTTTTTACTCCCTATGTCTCACAATGAATATCATTTAAAGTTTTTGCATACATATTAAAAAATGCAATAATTAGAAGAAAGAGATAAGTCATTCTAACAAACTACACATTTTAACTATAGGTGGATTTTTCACTATTATCCACTTAAAATATAATAATGCTTTCAAAGTTGTCTATATAGTAATCAATGAAGGGTAGTATGAGAAAAAAAATAATTAAAGTTGCATTGAAAATTGTGAATGACATTCATTTTGAGACATTTTTTTTTGCTAAAGTGTCACTCATTGTGAGACGGAGGGAATAATACAAAACACTAAATCCTAATTAACATTTTTTTAAAAGAAAGAGACAAGAACGACACTGATGTGAATTGAAACATGCAAAAGATACATAATGATAGATTCAAACTTGTAATTTTTTTTCTAACAGGTCTTTATTAACAGACACAGTTATCAATGAATCTATGCCTAGACACTGATAAATGACATAAGTAGAGGGGCATTCATAGTTTTAATAGTAAATGATATTGTACCTTGTCTGCAAGGGGATCAAAAGCAGCATAAAGTTCAAAATCCTGAGTCACCCAACATAAAAGAACTGCCACAGAAAAAAATTGTATGAGTTTCATCCATGTTCAATTGGTTTATCTTTTATTGACATAAATTTAAAAAGATGTCCTCGTGGTGATCAGGCTAATTCTCTCCATAGAATAATGGCTCTTCCAAAATAACCATCGAAGCTTAAAATTGAGAACAAAGTAAAAACATGAACTTATACCCAGCCGCTCCAATTCCCCATACATGAGATACGTTAGTTCATGAAATTCAATTTAAGAAGTTGTAATAGCTCATAACTGCAGACTCAGAATATTACAAATATGGATAAATTGGATATGGATGTTTGCATTACCAGTGCAGAAATACTTTTGAGTAGATTGTATTTGGGAACATTCAGCAAATGTAAATTTGTCCGAATTAGTTTTGTTTGTGTAAGGCTAAGTAAAATTACCAAAAAGATACAAAAATAAAATAGTATAAATGAGGACAAATTTGAAATAATTATGATCAATGTGCGTCAAAGCATTTTGGCACAACAGACATAAGGCTAAAATAAAGAAAAACATCCTGCCAAATGTATGTTTCACAAAAACCTAATGTAAAAAAAGAATTTTGCCATTTTCATACCATAGATATATTATCTCCACCAAAATGACAAATAGTTAAAATGAAGATGCACAGGGCAGACATCCATTTTATTTCAGACAGAAGCCTAAACAATATGAGGTAAGAGCCACAATATTTATTACCATAGTTTTCATCCCTTCTAAATTGAGTTTTGTGTGGCCCGATTCCTTTATCATGCATTGATGCAAAAAGTTTCTGGTAAGCTCTATACAGTCTGCAAAAATTAAGACAAGTTATACTTCTGACAAGAATAGATATGCATAAAGACAATGAAAAATAAAAACGCCATGGCACCAAAAGACATAAAAAGTGAAAAAGTCAAGATCACATTTGATAATACCTTTTCTGCTGTTGACGACTACTAATTGATGATGAAAACTCTGACGAGACATATTGATCCAGGTACATACTGCGGTATATGAAATGCCACAACCCAGCAGGACCCCCAGTGTCATGATTAGCTTCCTTAAATCTTTCAGGAGAATCTGATGGAGGAATGTGCTGGCCCAAATGAGATGGGCCTGAATGAGGTATTGGTGGTAGGTCCTCAACATGCATTCCTCCATCTAGCAAGGATCTCTGAACTTCACTAAGGACGTTTGACTTCAAAAGGACCATTTCAATACGAATCCTACAAATTTGCATAGAAAGATAATTGCTAAAGAGAGACATGTGATTGCTTTGTAAAGTTAATATATGCACCACCATCAACAATAGTAAGATTGGATTATAACTCGTCATTTACCGGCAATCCTTCAGATGATAAAATGCATCTGAATTAGTGGTTAGCAACATCAAGTATGTGTCAGCCTGCCACAGATATACAAGGCACTGTCACTTGAATCCTAATATTAAAAAGAATAAAAATATGCCCACAGCTAAGTGTATTAAAATCTAACTCACATCAAAATAATGGATATAAGCATACAAAAATGCTGAAGGATTATATCTTGGCAAGCAAACTGGAGAAAACGATTCTGACGTCCTGTATAATTATATACCATGAAATAGAGTAAGAACGTGCAGAAAGAATGCTCAATAAGAAATTCACAAACTACTGCACAGATTTAACACAATGTTAGAGCTAAATGAGCTGTAAAACATCATAATATTGTCCCCCCAACTAAAAAAGTTGATCATTGTATTATGTAAGACTATTCAAAACTTATTTAGTTGTGGAAACTTTAGGCAGATCTCGACATGTTTCAATAAAAATAACGCTCATGAGAACTGGATGATCATCTCAATCCTAAATCGGAAAACTTTACACAACAGGTTTTCATAAATCATAATTTTCCATAATTACCTCTAAAATAAAACCAGAGTGCTTATAACCTCCACAATCAAAATAAATAATTGGCTAAATCTTTAAGAAATGAGGAGTAAGTTATACCATCAAATCAAACCATCAGTCAGTTTGATACTATCTCAAAAATAAATTCAATTCACTTGCCTGAAGGATTCTGATGACATAACAAAGTTGGCCAGCAGCAGCATGTCATCTGGATGAAGGGAAGCTTTCTGAGCGCCAACAAGACTGATCACCTGCATTTGACCTTCAATGTGTTATTCTAAGTCACTAAATAAATAGACAAAATAACTCATTAGAGTCAAACCTTGTGCCTGCACATTAGTGTTGCAAACAAAACACCTGAATCAGCAATGTCTTGCAAGACAGCACCTGCAGCTTGCCTTGTTGCATAAGAAAGAGGAAGGCAAGTATAAGCATGCAGAAATGTAGCCGGGTTCCTGAAATAGCCAGACAAATAACAGTATTTTACTAACTACTACCAAGATGTAGAATAAAACACCAGGAAACAGGGCATGCTAAGAGCAGAGAAACAAACCAACTGAAAGAGTGGATTAGAGAAGAGAAGATGGTGTCTGTTCCACCAAGTAAGGGTGTCATATCGAACTTTGGATTCTTCTCAAAACATTTATTTACTGATCTTGTTAATATAACAAGCATCTGCACAAATGTGGACAACAGGGAAGTGTCATATAACCCTGACAACATATTATGTCCATTTGAATGTCCTAATGAAGTAATGAAGCAATAGAAATTTGAGAAGTACAGAAATCCAGTAATTTTCACAATACAAACTCAATTATACCTGGCCATATATTAATTCCAACTGCCCCTTTAATGACTCATACGGTTCTTCTGTGGAGCTGATGCAGACCAGGTAAATTGGTCCTTTCACAAGAAAAACCACCTACACCATAACTTCAAACTATAACAATAATGAAACATACAAAAATTCAATCATAAAAATCATTAAAAAAAAAGCATATGATCAGACCTGATGCTTTCCAGCCCTCACCAATTTGACAGAATCACCCCTAACATAGAGTCCAGTGCAAAAATCATATTAAAATATGCACAATAGTATCATTCAATTAATTGATTACTTAATTAATTAATTAACGAGAAACGGAAAAAGACATTAAATGAATACCCGTTCTCAACAAAGGAAATGATTGCTTGCAAAGTTGCTGAAAACCCTGCAAGCTTGTGTTCATCTCCATACCTAAAAAGGAAATAAAACAATGCAAAAAAACAATACTAGCTTAAATTGAATGAACCTCGTGGGATTATGAAGTGATGAGTGAATAAACAGAGACAAAAACTAACCTAGAATATATAGGTTTTCCAGAATTGCTGAGAATAAAGAAATGTTTCTTCCTTTTTCTCCACGATATTGAAGCATCATCCTGCACTTTATTCATCAATCAAACAGAATATGATATTTATGCATAGATAAATGTACGCATCAATTTAGAGATAAAATCAATGTACGTACTTCATCTTGGTGTCGTTTACCGGGAATCCAGGAAGCATTGGAATCGGAAATTGAGATTTCATCGATTTGAATTCTCATTTGTTCCTCAATTTCATCGCGCTGGATCTCGATTAAGGAAGAAGCACTAGTGGCACTAGTGCTACCTCCTTCGCCAGCGTAACCGCTACTACTAGGACTTGAAGGTTGATCAATTTCGTGTTCCGAACCGGTTCTCTCCCACGCGACATCTGAACCGGATTCGACAGGTGCTTCTATCTCTACCTCGGTTTCTCTCACTACTGATTCGTCGAATTGAGATGATGACATAGTGATGATTGTGTAGAGAGAGAGAGAGAGTGAAGTGAAGTTATTGGAGTTTTGAAATTCGACTTGTTACCTGACAGTCGCTGATTGCAGTGGTGAGTCTGATCGGTTGGTGCGTTCAGACTCGATCACGCTCTCGTCCTTGCGTTTCCGGGCCGGGCTTACACATTAATTAGAAGGCCCAAGCCCAATACGTTCAGGCCCATCTATACCTTTTTTTTTTTTTACATACCTATACTGTAATATTCAGGGTACTTTACTATTTAGGTGTTTAATTTATTTTTGAGTAAAAAATAGTTGCTTGAACGTAACTTTGAAAAATAGTTTTTTGTTAAGAAACATTTTTTTAAGGGGAGAAACTTTGTGCATTTAATTAAGAATTAAATCTGTTCAAAATGGAAAACGATCAAAATCACGGAACTAATATTCAAATTCTTTGAAGTTTTTATTAGATTTTGTTTTAAACACACAATACAACAGATTCATCCCTTTTTGCTTGGACTTTGAATATGGCTCGTATTTCATTTTATATATGTCGATGACATTGTCCTTCCAGGTTCAAACTAGCAAATCATTAGTTTGATTACGTTTTTCTACAAAAGCATTTCAAAATCAAGGGATTAGAGTGGTTAATTTTTATTTATTTTTTTGGGAATTGAAGTTGAATGATCCAAGTAGGGCCTGTTTTTTGATAAATAAATAAATCATTCTATTTTCAATATCATATAACAATAATAACAAATAATAAAATTAAAGCTATTAAATGAGATGAATAAACAAACATACATCACTCGGATTTAGTTTATCCGTTGTGCATTTTAAGATTGAGAGTTGTTCTTGGGGCAAAGATCATGCATACTGAATTTTGTTGGTATAAGAGTTATACATGGTTTAATCTTACAGAAAAAATACAGGCCATGTTTCCACTAACATTGAAAATAATTGATTTGATATGCAACTAAAATGCTTATGGGTTATGAATTTATATTAACACTATTGAACAAGTTATATTTCAATAAGACTTACTAATTAATGGTGTTTTTTTAAGAGACTTGCTAAATCAAATAATTGATCAAGTTTTATTTTGTGAGGAATAGAACAATTATCAGGCAAAAAAGAAATTGGACTTTTTAGTCACACCCAACATTTGTCTCTCCGATCAATAATTAAGTTTAAAAGACATATAGAAATCAATTATATATAATAACTAGGGATGGGAATAGGGTAGATCGTTCGTCATGGGCCTATGGCTTAACTTGGTCTATTTAATAAAAAGATTAGGTTCAAACTGTTTTTAAAACCTATTTATTTAAATATGTTAGGTTCAACTGTTTTTAAAGCCTATTTATTTAAATATGTTAGGCTCAGGCTTATAAAAAAATCTATTAGATATGATAGGCCGACTTATATATAATTTATTATTTATTAATATTATTTTTATTATTATATTAATAATATTATTTTCTATTTTAAATTCCATTAATTAGACAATCACTCAGTAATCATTCTATATTCAGTAGTCGTTCTATATTTGGTAGTCGTTCAATTATTTAATCACTCAGTAATCGTTCCATATTTGCTTAAGAGATAATAATAGGTGCATTTGTTTCATAATTAAAAAACTTATTATTTAAAACCAAAAATTATTTTTTAGGGTTTAAAGAATATTTGTTTCAGATTTTTTCAAAATTATTTTGTTAGAAAAAATATTTTTTATTTAATATATATAGATATATACGTTGATATTGATAAATAGACTTTCAGGTCATACTAGAATTTTAAAAAGGTTAAGACCGTCAGACTTAAGCCTAAAAAATAATTTATAGGCCAAACTACTTTTCAAAACCTGACCTAGCTTGAACTATTTACACCTCTAATGACAACAAATTAATATTAAAAAAAAGTGTCGCAAAACCAATATGGAAGAGTTTTGGTGGGATAACCTCCCAAATTCCCAATACCTTAAATCTAAAGGCACCATCTTGACTTTTATAATATATGTATAAATATTAAGAGTGACACAAATTTTTGTGAAAATTTTTCTGTGAATACCAATTTTTATTTCAGTACGTGTTTGCAAGTGCATAATAATAGTACCAAACTCACAAAATAGAAACCATACAACTCCTTATATATAATGCAATTAATATTTATTTATTAATTTTATTTATAAATTAATAGGGGAAATAGAACAACGTGTATATGAGTCGTATAACAATAATAATAAATAGTAAAATTAAAACTATTGAATCAGATCAATAAATAAATATACTTCAATCGGATTTAGTTTATCGGTTGTTCTTGGGACAAATATGTATACTAAATTTTGTAGATATAATAGATATGCATGGTTTAACATTACAGAATAATTCCCCCAATATTTAAAAAATCAAAATTAATTGCTAAAGATGACCTTAGGAACGCGAAAAAGAAAAAGAATAAAAGGAATTTCATTTTGTATCATAGTTGACTCAAAATAATAATTGATTTGTTATGTAACTAAAATGCCTTTGTTTATGAATTTATAGTAACACTACTTACTAATTAATGAAGTAGTTTTTAAAAGAATTGACATCAAATTAAATTGAGACTAAATAAAATTAGTGTGGAATAGAGCTACGATCAGAAAAAAGGAAATTGGACTGACATCCAACATTTGCCCCTAGAAATCAACTATATTAACCAATTAATATTACAAATGTGACAAAAAAAAACGTGTCAAATTTAATAGAAAAATCAAGATGGAAGGTCAACAGCGCACTATCTTAAATTTAAAAGACACAGTTTTTTTTACTTTTATAATATATATAAATAAATATTAAGGGTGTAGGCAATTTTTGGTAATATTATGAGTAACTATTTAGTAAATAACAATTTTTGTTTCGGCACTAAAAAGAGTTCTATTTGCGTCCGAATGCACGTGTCAAACCAAACTCACAATTAATAGAAAACTATACAACTCTTTATATATAATACTTTTAATATTTTGGTTACTAACAAAACAGATTCTTACTTCTATCAAATTGCCAGAACTTGTTTCACTTGTGGTATGTTTCATTAGTTATTCTTGATATCTGTTACTTTTATGTGCGTTCCATATCAGATGTTTTATGGTTTAATAATTTCTCAGATATCCATTTTTTGCATGAAGATTTAATGCAACCTTAATATGGGCTAAATAATCATATGTTTGCCATCGTGGAACAAGTGCCATGATCGATCCACAAATTAGTCCAGAAACCAAAGTTATTACAATTAAAATAAAGAATTAATATCAAGATAAAATAATTTCGCATGTGCATAATAGTATTATCAAATCAAACTCAAGAATTTTTAATTTTACTAGGGAATGGAGTTAGAATAGTTAAATACCAAAATGCAAGTTCAGAGGAGCATGACAATTCGGAATGAGCTAAACAAGAGACTTTAGATGCCACATCTCAACCCAAAACTTTAAGGCATTAGATGTATGAGTCATTCTCCTTATATATCCAATACAGTCTCCATTCATAGTCAATGTGGGACTAATCACTCATAATTGAATACCCAACATGAATCTCATTTAAATTTTATCATAAAGTTCAATCGGAGTTGAATTTGATTTGTAAATTGCAAGTTCGATTTAATATGGTTTGAGGAAGTTAGACTTGAACCCTTTGTTGTAGGCTTTGCTTTGAAGAATAATGGTGGAATTCGGTAAGGTACCATTAAGGCAATTCAGTCGAACCTGAGATTACTGCTACTACATGTACATTGCGACTTTTTTTGACACGGTGCTAAGTCTCTTATTTCTAGCCTTCAAAATGACTAAGAGGTTCTTGCATGCTCCATACCTTACAGAACAAACAAATAAGGCTCAAGAAAACATTCAAGATGCTCATAACCTCATCACTAGACTTGGAAAAGATAAAATCTTGATTAGGAAACTGATTATTATGTGATAAATTATTTGGAAGGCACTTGATAATGTTGCACTTTATTCACTTTGGATAAGTTTTCATGTTGCGATAGTTTGTACAAAAGGAATTGCTGAGCTGAACTTTTAGGAGTGTTGATTTCTTTTAATCATTTTCATAATAACCTAAAGAAGAAAAGAGAATTCTAGGTTGCTTTTGACATTGAACGCCTAGGTGTTCCTTGTATATCAATAAAATCAACATGCTTGCAACTGTCCGAAGAGACACAGGGAGCATGTGTCTGTTTCTTTGCTGCTGCTCCTATACAAACTAATTATGTTCCAAAGACGCCATCTAATGATAGAGGCATAAAACAAACAAAATTTTGAAACATGAACAAACAATGCCATAAATTGGAAAGATTATTTTTAGTCTCCATGCCTTGAATGTCTTCCAACAAGTGATCAAATTTCTTAGCAATGTTTCTTATAAACTCTTTGGTGTTGCAATTTTTTTAAAAGGCAAAGAAATTTGGATTTGCAATTAAATCATGAAATTCCAATTTTCCAGTTCCTGTTATCTTGTTTTGAATCATGAATTTTGTTTTCAAGTTATTTCAAATCATTAAACATTTCAATTTTATCAAGTTGAATCTCCTGCTTTGTTGCCTTTTGTATGCCACTATAATTTTTTATTTTTTAGGATAATATTGCTGTCATTGGCATCCTTGTCCCTGAAAACATTTCAATTACTTGTGTGTCCCTATATATATAACTCTTTTAATCAATGCACAAAAATTAAGAAAAACACAATAAAATTATCAATAATGTACATTGTTTTTCCAAAACTATCTATATACATATACATATACATCTCAATGATCATGGAATAAAAGAATTGCTTTCAGTATTGAGCTCACCGTACAGGGTTGTATACTGTGGTAGTGATGAAAATAATAAGCAGGTTTGGACGCTTTTTTCCTAACCAGGGAAGCGCACTCATTGCTTTCAACTACGAGCAAGTTGCAGAGATCTGTTGTCTACACCGAGTATTACTCTGCCCATCTTAAATTTTAAGTTCTAACATCCAGGAGGTAACTTCTTGGAGAAGTTGGAATTTCTGTCGGGTAGCTATGTTCAAGATAACTTGCATCTTTGAGCGAAATTCCCTTACATCTTCTTTGCACTTAAATGAGCCTGCACATGCACATTGCTCGGCCAAATGGGCAGCTTTCACCTGGTTGCACCTGACACACACCAGATCTTGCAAGTGGTAAAGCCGCTCCCTTTGTCGTGCAATTTGAAGAAGAGCATTCTCCATCACCTGACGGTCATAAGGCTGGCCACACTGAGATACGGCACAGCGCCACTCCTCAGTCAATAAAGCCGGGTCACGGCACAAATCCAAATCTCTGCAGTCATTACAATAGCTGCCCCCAGAAAAGAAGAAAAAAAAACGTGATTATAGAGGGTTGTTTTATGGACAATCAATAATATTGTTGCATGCAACATATACAAAGATGACAATTTTCATCAATAAAAATTGGATTAATGATGAAATTATCAAAGTTAATGACTAGCCAAATACAAAACAAGATTGCAAATTCAAACACGGAAAAAGATACAACGGCTTTGATGTGGTGATATATAATTTCATTGAGTGGTGAGAAAGGGCGCGGCGTGAAAATGACTTCACCTTCAGTTAATTTCAAATTGATTATCTAACATGTAACCCTTCTTAAGCAAAGAAATTCACACAACTTACAAACATCACCCTCAAATAGTTTAAAATATTCATTGTTATTATAAGAAAGATTAATCATTTCTACTAAAAAAATAATAGTATGGTAATCAATACACTAGAACCTATGA
The DNA here is from genome assembly GCA_037974875.1 of Cicer bijugum. Lineage (NCBI taxonomy): Eukaryota > Viridiplantae > Streptophyta > Magnoliopsida > Fabales > Fabaceae > Cicer > Cicer bijugum. The sequence goes on along the minus strand of JBBPBT010000938.1, from coordinate 11,883,122 downwards.
CACTTGAGCGATATTCCTAGTCAAACTCAACCAAAAAATCTTTTGCATTTAATAAAGGGAAAACATTAACTCCTGAGCTATTGATACTCAGAAAATTTTCAACAAAGTTATTGTCTTCTTTATTATTCATTTAATAATTGAAACCTGTAATATTTACCTGCAGATGACATTGGGTAAGATGAAGGAATGACAAGGATCACGAAATTGTGCTTCTGGAGCAAACTCCCTGACACGAACATATTTTAACAAATTTTTTCTCATGACCTGCCAAATGAAGGATATAATCAGAACTATCACTTGGTCCACCAAGAAGAAATATAGAAGATCAACTACCAACGAAAATATAAGCCCTTCGCCTTAACTACTAAAACAAAGCATACAAGCTAGCTATATCATTCCTACTTATCTTGTTTCTTCATTGGGCTGGGGATTAAGAACCAAACAATGCTCAAATTCAGTTTTCTTCTCGATGTCCTAATCAACATGTCTTAATCTCTTATAATTTTTTATTTGGGGTGAAATCTCTTGTATGTTCAAAAGTTAGGTATGCAATCAGCAGTGTGCAATACTTCTTTGTAGTATAGTTAGTTTTACCCATCACAACAATGAAACAAATAAGTCATACAAAAATGAGGCAATGCACAGCCAAAATAACCCAGTTTCTTTTCCAAACAGGACTTGATCATTAATAATGCATCCAGCCAATATGTTATAATTGTTGGTTTTAACCCCAAAAAAGGTGTCGTAAGAACACACATAATCAGCATGTGACAAAATCACCTAAGAATATGCAGAATTTTAAAAAAATGATGAAAGTTTACAAACTTGGTTATGATACTCTTTCAAATGCCAAAGCAAGAATCACACAACTATCAATAACCCAAAATAGAATGAAATCTTCAATGCAGATTTCAGATAAGTTGAATCTCTGCAATGAGTACATAAATGTGTTATAGACTTTTAGACACACAAGTATTCCAACATTTGACCATAACGCAGAAGTACCAAAAGTATATAATATATTAATAATACTGATGTAGATTGCAATATGTATTTTGTTATTTTATTTAAGGTAGGTAAAAAGGGTATTCAATTTGGGAGTATTGTAATATTATTTAGTATTTGGAAATTTCATATAATGTTGAATTATTTTATTCTAGCTTAAAATAGGAATAGTCATTAGGTTGTTTGCCTTTAGTGAGAGCTGTAAACAGGCCTTCAGTGTAAACTTTAGACGCTTATGAAAATTATATGATATACAGCATTTTCAGAGGGAATATCTAAGTTTGAGCGCTCTTGGATTACTTGTTCTACATCAAAAAGTAGTTAGTAATGCCATCACACAATTTGGGAAAACAAGTATTACATGGACATCATGCTGCACACTTTGGTCGAGGGCAAGGACAGCACAGACATGCTTGATAAATTCCAAGGCTGCATCCCCTTTATGGAGATCACCCATAAGCTGGGGAAGGCCAGATGATGAACTCTGGTCAGCTTCTGATCTGCCCATCCCTTTCATATGAAGAACAATATCACGAACAACTCCAAGGAGTTTTTCAGTGAAGTAAGAGCTAATCTGTTGAGTAGAACACAAAATGTAAGAATTCATTTATAATTCAAATCGACAAACTGCGCCAGTTCAATTCCTTATGCTGCTTATTGTCATACCTGCCCTTTAATATATTCAGTTATTTTTGATTCGAAAGCCTCCGCAGCACTAATATTAATTGATGGGGTGCAGGAGTCTCCATTCCGCGCCGAAGCCCTGTTTGCTGCTTCTATTCGTGCATAGTTCCAAGGAATATACATGAATTGTGAGACGATGAATACATAATGGTCCTGTAGAAAACCACAATATGACCAAAAGACATAAGACGTCAAACTTTTGAACCCATTGAATTTATTTTCCCATTGCATTTAGTACTTCTTTATTCAAGCTAAAACTCATACTAGGTAACTCACCTGGATTTTTTTTGGCAAGTATTCGGCAATATTCCAGCTTGATATTATATCAACTTCAGAATCATCATCCATTGCTTCATCAGATTTTGCTGGTATTCCACCGTAGTTATACTAGGAGAATAAACAATAATAGTTGAGGCAAAATATTATTGCATGCAATTTGGAGCAATTATGGGAAACTCATAATGCAAGATTGCATAACTAAATCCATTTCAAATAGCCTGAAAAAACTACAACAAATATTTGTAGGAGTATATAGTAAAGAGGAGTGCTAGCAACACACATTTCAATACTTTTCTATTGGTTGAAATTTACATGGGTCCACCAAATTGTGTGGATCCCATTTAAATTTGTTGGAACCCATGTGAATTTTAACCAATAAAAGAGTGTATTGAAAAGTGTGTCAAATGGTGTGTCGCTAACATTATTCTATAGTAAAAGAAGAGTGCTAGCAACACACTATCTAACATACTATTGGTTGAAATTCGCATGGGTCCCATCAAATTGTGAGTCCCATTTAAATTATTTGAAACCTATGTGAATTTTAACCGATAAAAGAGTGTGCTCACAATTAATCAGATTCATTCATCAATTTGGTCACCAAAATACGACATTTAATATAGAATAAGAGATCCTATCTTGAAACATTTACAGAGAGAAAGATAAAAAATTTAGGGCCACTACTAGCAGAAGCCATAGTATATATACTATATACCACACCATCAAATCTTATATTTGTGCTATCAGTCAAGAAACTCAAATACACAATTCGGCATCAGATATTAAACCTTATTCATCATGATATTTCACAAAATGTCCACATTATATATTAAATCAATGACTTCCTAAAAATTTACATTAGAAAAATAATCTGTTTCCCTCAGATTATTGAATTTCCCGGCTCACTTATCTTTTTACCATTCTATCCCCAACATTCCAGAATTACAATTATAAAATGTTCCTGACAAAAATGTTCTTGTTTATAATTATTTGTCAAAGACAAACAACCAGGCCATTCACAGCTGCATTAAAAATAATTTGAAGAACCTATATTATCGTGCAGCTAAAATCAACAGAGCGATGAATAAAGCATTGCCAAAAAGGTGTTAACAAACCTGATCCATGAATAGCAATGAGCACCAGAACTGCTGTGGTTCAAGCTCAACCCATTCGAATAGGTCTCTACAAAATAAGCAAGACAAAGAGCAAGATGAATCAGTATAAAGTCAACTGATATACATGTGTCTGTATGTGTGATTTTGATATAAAAAAAAAGGGGTGCATTGGCAAATCTTTCATAAACAACTTAAGTTATTCAATTAAAATATCTATATTTAAAAAAAGTTGACAAAATGTCCAACTTTTGTTATATTTAAATTGAATTATCTCAAAGATTACAAGAATTTTTAAAGACACAAAAGAACAATGTTTATGGCTTCTGCAAGACTAACCTAGATTGTATAGTTCTTAACAAACTATCACAGTATGCTTTGGCTGTAGACAGATCATATTTCCCCGTGTCTATAATAATCTTTGAGAAGTTTGCAAATACAATTGTTGCACCCAACTTGCGAAACTCTGCCAACAACAATGCAAAGACCTTTTGCATGACCTATAAATATCAATGCAATCAAAAGACATGCAATACAATTAATAAAGTTGTTTAAACTCATATAATCACAATTAAGTTAACTAATCATGGCTAAAACCCAAAATAATGGAAAAAACACTTAAGAAGTAGAAAAATGATGCACCATCTCAGAGCATCATACCTTATCTTTCAAAACGTATAATTGTTTACCTTGTGGAGTAGCCGGTGAAGAGCAGGATCATGAAGTTTTGATTGGGGGCTGCAACGTGAAAAGCAATACAGTAATTATACGCATAAAAAAGATGGGGGTAAGCAAATGAGAATAATACAAACCTGCAAAGCCATCTATACAGATGTTGCAATATTGCATCGGCAAAAACATTTCCAGAAGTGACTGCATCTGCAAGGCACCGCTGGATCAAATGTTTTAGGGCTCGAAAGGCATGTGCACATGAAGTAGACTCATCAAAGCCATTCTGACCAATCACGGGAAATGCTTCAGCATCGAATCCATCATCAAATCCTAGCAAAGCACCTCCTTCCATTTCATTAACTTGGTTGGATTTTAGAAGGGCGTCTACAGCCAGGTGGTGTATCTGCAAATAAATAAAACCAAATAAAGCTCCCCCATTGAGTTATAAAAGCATCAGTCAATTGATGAAAAGTAATTTCAAACTATCAAACCTTTAGCTCCACTGTAACTTTTCTATAAGCTCCAGGAAACGTACAAACAGGTTGGTGGACCTATTTCCAAATAGCATGGCAGTCAATTTCAGAGTACCAGGTATGAGCATGCTAAATCATCACATACTAACCAATAATAAGAGGAAATTATTCCCAGTTGATATTGTAGCACGGTTTAGTCACTTGCATTACAAATATGCATATTGTTGAAGTTGTGGGATTTTAGAGAAAAAGATGAGAGAAAATAATAAGGATTTGAATATTACTGATAATACTTTTATGCTAAATTATTACAAAAGACTCAGTATTAATCTCTATTTATAGAAAAACATAGACTCAATCTTAAATTAGGAACAAATCATAATAATAATGAGATATTCTAAGATTATCTCTACGATTATAAATTGATCCTAAGAAATAACTCAAAATACTCTAATATAATATAAAATATCTTATAAGATATTTTCTAATATTCTGACACTCCCCCTCAAGCTAAAGCTTACTAAATTCTAGCTTGTTGCAAAAAAATAATGTTTTGCTCCGTAAAATAATAAAAAAAGATGGAAAGGCAACTCAGGGATGTAGGTGAAGTCGGAGAGAGTTGCTATAAATACAACCTAGCCAGATAGCCGGAATGATCATCAGCATGAGAGAAATTCATGACAAGCAGTTGAATAAAGCAAGGTTCATCCTTCTAAAAAACTGCATTTGGAAGCTTCAAACCAATAATATCAGAGACTCAATATTTAAACTTGAATTTGTTTCAAGGAGAGAAAGAAAAGGCCAGTACATCTGGGACAAAGATGGGGCTAGTGTATCTAGGACAAATTGCCAAGTTGTATGCATGTGGTTCGAAAGAAAAAAACTTAAAACAAAAATGAAATCAGGAAGGAAAACGCAATCTAGACAACTGAAACATTATGCCGGAAAGCGGACAGACAAGCCTGAACTCGAGGCTGTTGGTGGCGGCGCGTGCGAGAACACGGCGGATCTTGGAGGCACATGAGCGTGTGTGGAGCAACTTTTGACCTAAAAAAAAATTTGGGTTGTGTAATATTCTGACCCATACCTTTTGACTAACCAGAGTTTAAAATCAGATCATGATGTTAGAACTAGTGGATGTCCCCTCATGGAATAATAGCTTATAACAACAGAACAACTTAACTGTGGTCATGTTATAAAAAGCAGTTTCGGCATCATAAAAAATAAAAAGTAAGACTAAAAATCTAGAGTAATTATTCAATTAAAGCAACTACAACGACAGTTACTTATTGAGTTCTTAAACCACAGTGCAGACTTTTGTGGGCCAAAAATTCTGTGGCATATAAAGCATAACATTCTGCGGTAAAGATTGTCTATACATTTGGAGTAAAAATGAGTTGATTGCATATACATAGTGGAACTGACTTAATGGTGAGATAAGAACCCAAAGTGGTTTGCATCATTGTTGATGCTCTCGTATGAGTCAATACTCAAAAGATAGTTAAGGGTTAAAATAGTACAGCAGCTGTCATGTATCTAAAAGTGACTTTCTTCCAGAATTATAATAATAACAACAATAAAAATAACAATAACAATTGCTGAACAATGCAGAACCTGCATAAAAACTTTACAGGCCAGCACAAAGTTGGGTCATAAACTCCAAATATATATATATATATATATATATATATATATATATATATATATATGATGTACCTCGTCCAAAAAACAGTTCTCTTCACCGTTGTTGCCACCCAAATCTGGAAAACCGTCATCAGATATCCAAAGTACCTGGATCATGAACATCTCATCTCATTAAGATACATATGGGGTTGTAATGAATTTTTATTTTTTTTGGGTTTGACGTTGTCCTAAAGTAAAAACATACACCCATACTTGCCTAGACAGTGAAGATGTCTAAGACAAATCATCTGGTTCAGGTAAGGGTGTAAAGCATTACAAACAAAGACATGGCAATAAGTCCGAGTTGTCGATAACATTCAGATTCAAGAACACAAAGTCATCATATAAAAACAAGAACCTGTTGGTTATCACGCAATGCTCTAGAAAAGAAGGTATCGACTGTAAATATAAGCCAGTCAAATTCAAAATTCCCGAGTGGTACCTGTAAAAGAAATTCAAATGCATTTAGTTGAAACTGATGAGAATCTAATACATGATTATTTGATGATTGTATACAAATATATATTTATAGGGAGCGACTCAGCTGAGAACACTTTGTTATTGTGAGAAATGAGAACAATTACTTGTAACGGTTAGATTCTAAAACTAATGACTTAGATTGTTATTTTAATTGATAGAACATGTGATTTGCGGTTTCTACTCTGTGCCCCGGATTTATGCTGTGTTGTCGGGTTGGCTACATGTATAATAGATTTATTATTCTCTCATTGCCAAATAAGATGAAGGTCACCTACCCCTGATTTCTCTCCAGCACTAAATCTTCATCTTTATCATTTTATAAGCTTCAAGTTTAATCAATTTTGTTTTATCAATTGTGTTGTGCAGAAAAGAAGTCGCCCATTATTATCCCCAATATGATCTCATTAATCACACACATAACCATACAGGTACTGGGAAGTGTTAAATTAAGAACCTATCAAAACAATAATCTAGTACCAATATACTAGTATATCCATTTAAAGTCCAACATTTTGTAAAAACTTAAATAAAAACCATTATCATTCATATTCAAGCTTCGTCACAGGTTGCGTCCGAAAAAAAGTTTTGTCGCACGTGTTATATTTTGATTTGATTGGTTCAACCCAAACTAACATTAAACCTGTACAAAAAATTGATTGAGAAAAACAACTAAATATTGGGTGGTGGTGGTGGAGGAGGAGGAAGAAGAAGAGTAGCTGGCCGAAGCATTAAAGGAAAGCCACAGAAAAAGATGCACCAAAACAGGAAAATTGATCTGAAAAATAGGAGTAAGAATTAAGGGAAAATAAGTCACGTGCCTTTCTTAATGAAATAGAAATCCCGTCCACTTATTTTAATTGATTTTGATCAGATGGTTATAATTCTTTATTCTCATTTCTCACAATAACGAAGTGTTCTCGTCTGAGACATTCCCATTATATATATATATATACACGCGTGCGTGCTGAACATAAAAAGGAATCTCCAAAACTCAGAAGTTAGAAAGATCACAGCTAAAAATATTGTTTATCTAAGGAAATTAGGAAACTATATCATATCACAAAAAGAATAAAATACAACAAACACTCCTTTAAACTAGAGCATATATGTCATCATATGCATACAAACTGAAAAATTGGCGTAAAAATAACCAATTTGGCATAATTAACTTTTTTTATTAAGTGAAGTGTTCCTAAACTGGAAATTTCTTATAAAATTTAACCCTTCTCTTTCATAGTTTTCCCAAAGATATGCTGCTAAAAATTGGAGTGCTTACATGGGCATATCTTGATAGAGCGATTCTTTCATTTAGCCACTGGACTGATGCTGCACATCGTTGCATTCCAAGTTTAGCAGCAACTTGTTGCCATCCAAGAATCTAAAAAAACCAAAATTAAGTGTTATTAAAAAAGCATAAAAAGATAATTGCATGCAAACAAGCTTGATATAGACTAGCAGTTTCAGAACATTTTTACCTGATACTGACTATCACGTGCATTGGAAGGAATACTCAAGCATGGAAAATCATCTAGAGCTCGAATACCCAGTTTTAATAGTTGAACATCTGGGCATTCAATGACAGCGACCATCGGCCCATGATGTTCACTCCTATGACCATGATGATTATCAGAAAAGAGCAAAATAATTCAGTCCAAAGGATGAAAATAAGAAAATATTTTTTATATTTATAACCCTTCAGAGCAGTACTTGGGGGAAAGTAGTGTAAGAAAACCTCTAAATCTTGTAAAGATCACAGAGACTGAGCATAGTTAAAAATTCAAGCAGTTATGTCTTTCAATGTTCTTTTGAACATTAATTGAGGCATTATGTAACATGTAAATATGATGAACTCCCCCAATATTAGATGGTATGAAATATGGAATTATATGGTCAAAATCAGGTTAAGAACAGAAATGCTACTCGGTTATAAAAAAAAAATTGAATCTTGCTTTGCTCTTGCTGACACGTGTTTCATTTAAATCCACAAACAACATTAAATGTAGACTTTAAATTAGACGATTTTCGGGATTTGGATTCATGTTTTTGAGACCATACTAAAAGCTATCTTGAACAATCAATGAAAGATATTATAATGAGGAATGACCTCTCCTTACATCATGCAGAATTTTATTACCATCTGTCAAGAATTAGAGTAAAAATATATTTCTTGAAATTAATTATATTGGTAATACATCAGATATATATATATACTAGATTACTTAACAACCAAATCCTATTAGTACTCAAATATAACTAAATCCCTATTAGTACTCATATATAACTAAATCCCTATTAGTACTTCTATTCAACTAAATCCCTATATTGAGGGATATTAAACAGAAGCATATTTTGACATTCCTCCTCAAGCTGGTGAATAGATGTTCTCCATTCCCAGCTTAGATACAATTGTTTCAAAGTTGTTGTTGTTTAGCCCTTTAGTTAGAAGATCTGCACGGTTGTCATGGGAGGAGTTATATGGAGTGCAAATTACGCCAAAAAGAAATCTCAAGTTGCTGCAACGAAGGCAGTAAAAAGGGCCACTTCAAATAGTTCTTCCCATTCAACTTGTGAACGGATGAGAGGTTTTGCAATTCAGCTTGGAATTTTTTATTTCCTGTTTCAGTCTCGGTTCCATTATGAATCACTACTCCTTCTCCCACCATGGACGAAAAACAAAAAACAGCAAGTTTCTCTGATTTACAATCTACGAAAAAACGGCAGCAATGGTACAACTCTCTCCCTCACATGCTGGTTTCGAATTGAAGGGAGGATTACTATTGTTTAAAGGAAAATTGGTCATTTCCAAAATATCTAATAGAATCCCTATAATTTTAGCAGAGTGTCATAATACTCCAATGGGGGGACATTCAGGTTTTTTCAGAACTTACAAGAGAATTGTCAGTTTTCTGTTTTGGGAGGGCATGAAAAAAGATATCAAGCAGTATGTAGAAGTATATGATATATGCCAGAGGAATAAATACTCCACATTAGCTCCAGGGGGTTTATTACAGCCATTACCAATTCCCACTCAGATTTGGATGGACATTTCTATGGATTTCATTGGAGGTCTTCCTCGGATCAAAGGAAAGGATACTATTTTAGTAGTGGTTGACAGGCTTTCTAAGTACTCTCATTTTATTGCTTTGGGCCATCCTTTCTCAGCTAAAGAAGTGGCTGCTGTCTTAATCATAGAAGTTGTTAAACTTCATGGCTTTCCATCAACAATTGTCACTGATAGGGATCCTATATTCTTAAGCCAATTTTGGAAAGAATTGTTTAGATTGGCTGGAACTCAATTAAAAATGAGCACCTCTTATCACCCTCAGACTGATGGCCAGACTGAAGTTGTTAATAGGTGTTTGGAGACTTACTTGAGATGTTGTGTGGGACCTAGACCTCGGAAATGGTTAGATTGGCTTGCTTGGGCAGAATTTTGGTATAATACTACTTTCCAAAGTTCAGCAGGAATGACTCCGTTTAGAGCTGTGTATGGGAGAGATCCTCCATTGTTGATAAAAGGGTGTGCGATTCCATCCAAAGTTAAAGTTGTCAATCAACTGGTCCAAGCCAGAGATGACATTTTGAAGGAACTCCAACAGAATTTACTTCATGCCCAGGATCAAATGCAAGTTGAAGCTAATAAGCACAAGAGATTGGTGGAATTTTCAGAAGGGGATTGGGTCTATTTGAAATTACAGCCTTACAAAATCAAATCCTTAGCCTCAAGACCCTATGCTAAACTGGCTGCAAGGTTCTATGGTCCTTATCAGGTGCTATCTAAAGTCGGTCCAGTAGCCTATAAACTACTGCTACCTTCTCATTCTAAAATTCACCCAGTTTTCCATGTCTCTCTTTTGAAAAAAGCCTTACAGCCCCAACCTCTTCCTCCTATGTTGAATGAAGAGTATGAACTCCAAGTAGAACCAGCTGATATAGTAAACTGGCGTGAAGATCAGCAAGGATTAGTGGAAGTTTTGGTCCTTTGGAAGAATCTACCTACTTGTGAAAGTACTTGGGAGAGTGCAGCTAAATTGCAGGAACTATTTCCAACTTTTCCCCTTGAGGACAAGGTCATTCTTTTAGGGGGGGGGGGGGGGG
>JBBPBT010000938.1:11852542-11867943 GCA_037974875.1 Cicer bijugum | reverse complement strand
GGGGGGAAAGCAATAACACCACCAGTACCTCATACAGGTTATAACTATGTCTTCCATGAGGAAGAGTCTTGTTCACACGTTTGCATGAAAATTCTTCAGTTGGTGATTTAGAGTTAAGGTAAAAGACTCTAGGAACAGAAACAGGAATCTTGAGCATAATCCCATCAACAACAACCCAAGCAAAAAACTGACCAACTTGTGAACTGTGGACTAGCTGTATTATCTGAATCACAAGAATATTACAATAAGGAAATTTCAAATCATAACAGTCACAATGTAAAACTGACTATTGCAAAGTTAAACATTACCTGCCAGTGGCACCGTGTTAGGACTACCTCATGCCTTCTAAAATATGAACTGACATTAGTTCTGCCTTGATTCATATTACCATTGATTTGTTCAAGATTTCCATTTAAATGGTCAGATTTCTTTGAACTCTCCAATCTGAGAAAAACAAAGCTCATCCTTAATACTAATCAAAAATATTAGGGAGAAATCACATTGTTGAACACTTAGATATCTATCATGACAGATTTTATACTGTAAAAACAGTTCAATGAATAGAACAAAGAATGGCAGGCAGATCAGTTGTACAGTCAGCAAGACGTGTACAGTCGAGGAAAAATAAAAGCATAGTCCAGCAAACAAAATTGTCTTCGGTAAAAAATCAAGAAAACATTAATTTGAAACATCATTTTGTCTTTCTTTCAAACAAACTATGACTGCTTTTGGGACATGCTCTTTGAATGAGAGCCACTCCAAAGACCTTCCTAAAGATTGATGCATAAACTTAATTAGACAGCAAAGAGCATCGTACCTTTGCTTCTTTCTCCTTCCCAGCATATCTTTCCACTTTCTCTTTTTTATTTGAAGCCATCCTTGATAATCTACAGTTCTGTCAACATTTTCATATGATATTTGATTTTCTAGGGACAGTGAAAGTGGTTGATCCATGTGCCTACTGTCAATATGTTGTGGCTCTGAATCTTCCTGACCATTGAGCTTCACCGGAGGTTGCTCATTGTTAGCTTCATAATGCCGTATAATTGGTCTAGGTCCACATGTAGAAATCTTGCCCCTATTTCCAAAGTCCTCCAAGTCATTAACAGTCTCATCAACCATAGCATTAGAATCATTATGCTTTTTTGAGCACTCATTCTTGTTCATTGACTTAAAGGTATCATCTATTTTTCTTTGGCGAAACTTGTCTTCCTTCTCGCGGACCTTCTTATGCAACCAATCAGGATGAACAACCCTAGGGACAGGATTTGCAACCTGCAAGTATTGAACTCTTGATCATAAAAAATTAGAAAACACAAGAACAGATTATTTAAGAATTCAGAAAGAAAAAATTAACAACCTTTTGCATTGCAGCTGGAATAGTGATAATTTTTTGAATTGCAGAACTAAGCCGCTGCTTGTAATAGGACCAGTCAATTATAGATCGAATGCCAACATCTGATGAGACCTTGCACCATTTTCGGACATAGAACTTCATTACTTCTGCAAAAAAAATATGCATACTCTTTCTTATTTAAAATGTAAACAAGTATAAAATTGTTATTTGTTACTTTAAACAAGACAATTTACCAGCATCAGTTTCAAATATTGCCACAGGAACAGCACGCTCACTTACAGGTGTTCCCTGCAAAGAGCCAAAGGCAGTGGTCTTTATATGATAGTCACTAAGCAGATTATTTGGATGAACAAAAAAAATGTGACTCATGAAATTTCCAAATTATGCATAAATCACACCTTAGGTTCACTTGCTACTATGTACTGACATCGAAGACCTTTATCTTTGACCATTGTATCACCAAGAAAGTCAGCAAGCCGTTTAGCAGTGGTAACAGCACAAGACTTCTGCTGACCATAATCAGCTAAAGATTTGCTCATGGTACTTGATTCTGATATATAATCAAGCAATTCACTGTCTGCAATATCCTTTCCTTGGTTCTGGATGACAGGGTGAATTTATATAAGGACACAGAAATGTATCTGGTCATGACCATCAGTATCTTCAACTAACTAGTTTGAGAAAAAATATATTAAATCCCCTAGTACTTCAATTAAAATAGACATTAAGCCATAGATCTTTAGCATACATCAAGAAGATCAAGCCAGTGGTTTGCCACTTTAGCGACCTCTGAATAGCATTCCTTTAAGGTTGAGCCAAGCAGAAACTTGTCAAAAAGCTGAGCCTGTTGAAAAAACAACTTCAACTGATCACTCTAACTTTGCATTAAGAACATAGTATGGAGCCCGTACCAAGCACAGATAATGAACTCCTTAATAAACTTTAATAAAATACCTGGAAAACTTTGATTAGCTTCAGTTCACCTCTGCGCTTGATCTCAAAACCTTTCAGCTCTGCAAGGGTTCCATCATCGTTAAAAACAGCATATCGCTTCTTAATTAAAACTCCTTCCTCCTTGGAAGTAGGAATGATCATTGCCTACATCAAAGCAAATAGTACAAGTCATTTAAATATAGTGAAATGAGGGTCAATATTCTAATTCAAATTACTGCTCCATTTTACCTTGTATGGTCCATCCACCTCAAATTCAATAGAGCATTCACTATGAGTTTTATAAGTTCTCTCATTCAGATTTTTCTCATTTTGAACGAGTGTCTGTCAGAAAATTGGAAATAGAATTAATGACATAATCACATGCACTTGAAGCACTTGAGTCATATTGTGAATTGAATCATTTACAAATAAAATCACAAGCACACCTGATACTGATCATTTGTATTATGTATCGCCACATCAACATTAAGCATAACACAAGGGTATGAGATTGTCAACTTCCTTTTTGAGTCTCTGAAATACACCAAATATGAGTAAGCATCTAAACATTTCTCTAACAGCATTTGACATTGTTGAAAGCAAGAAAGAGAAAAACTTTTTGACATATAGCTGGAGTAAAAATTAAGATGAAGCACATTTGCCTACAGCCTACACCTTTAATTATAGTAATGTTGGAGGAATTAACTAGGATATCCAACTATACTGAGTAGAAATTAGCCACCGAAATCATTGACCTTAATTATGGCAGTCAACAATATACTAAATACTCTATATATATAAAAAATAAGCAGAGTTTATGTTATAATATAATACTAGACAGCTCCTAAATACTTCTTTTTAGAATGCAAATTTGGAATCATATCATATTAACTTGATGATCATGTATACAAAATTCAAATAATTTAGATATTTGCAAATATTTACTTATTATACATAAAAATAAAGTGATGGAACTGCCAAATAGTTTCGAAATGTGTTAGAATATACGAAATGCGTTAGTGTCTTAGTTTACCTCATAGGATCAATTTGTAATCCTAGATTATCTCATAACATTGGCTTTAATATTACTAGCTATTATCATGATTTGTTTCCCAATTTCTCTATTTATTTAGGGTTAGGAATCTTGTATTCCTTAAAGAGGTTTAGTATTTAGTCTTTTATATCAAGTTACTATCAAGGTCTACCATATTACACCATTATCTCTTCTCCTTATTTTACCTAAGTATACTAATTAATAATTTTAACACCTGATATTAACAACTTATGAGTCCATACATGTGTGTGCATATGTATGCATAATCAGCCACTTAAATTAATAACATAGAACATACATTGTTTTAAAAGTGAAATTTTCTGGAAAAGATCCAGGCAGAGCACACCAGATACCATCCGTGTCTAGTTCAAGTGGTTTTCCTATTTTCTCTACCAACAAGCGAGCATTCTGAATTATTTTTGCACCAGTATATGTGACAACACCAGCCATTTCCATAGAGTACCATCTTGCACCCCTGTAACAAAAAACATTGATGCACAAGATGATTAAGAAGAAAAAAATAGCAAATGCTATTGATTGAACCCCAATGATGAAAATTGAAGAACATATCGAGATCAATATACTCACTTGCGCATTACATATCCATAAAAGGAATTAAGAATACACTTGTGAGCAAGTTGCAACGAATCATAAAGCACTACCATGTCCTGATGAATAAAACAATCAAACATGAAACCCCAACACTGTAACATATTGTTAACAGTAAATTGTGCAAGAATCAACAAGCCTATTGATATAATTCATACTTGTGCTTCCTGGATCTTTAAAGAATTTCCACTGGCCTTGGCATCTGATAGTTTTCCCTTCCAAACCTTGTTAAGGCCTTTATATTCATATCTCCTATCCCGGAAACTTGAACCAGATAGCACAAAACCTGGGCTTAGTACTACAAGCAACAAAAAATAGTGCAAGAGAAACTTAAGGGATTCCTAAGGTTAACCGGTCTAAGTTAAATCTATGAGCTGTAATGCTGTATATTAAATGCGGTCCGCAGATTATAAACATCTGCTTCAAAATTACTTTTCTATGATCTTAACTCACCTGCGAACAGTGTCAACATAAAATGGATTTTCCCGCATGCAGATTCCCGCTTCACGGAGTTCGGTAACTGGTTTGTCAAGTACCCGTTTATATGCCTGAGGAAGCCACTATGATTTAGTATGTCATACAATATATAAAAAGAATGATCAAT
The DNA here is from genome assembly GCA_037974875.1 of Cicer bijugum. Lineage (NCBI taxonomy): Eukaryota > Viridiplantae > Streptophyta > Magnoliopsida > Fabales > Fabaceae > Cicer > Cicer bijugum. The sequence continues at coordinate 11,863,386 of JBBPBT010000938.1, read as the reverse complement.
AAATCAGCCGTAACCTTCTGGCAGTATTTCTTTAAACGCTCTTTTAGTCTTGATTGTTGCTCGGCCTTGGGCAGGTCAAGAAAAGATTTTGATGACCTTTCATTCACCCCATCTACAAACTCTGACTCAATTTGCTTCTTTAGATGATAATAGTCACTGAAAGGATTTAAATAAAACACCGGTCAATAATTTATTATGTTTTTCAGTGATTTGCGCAAAACAATCTGCAGCGCAGCAACATTAACAAAAAAGAAAATTACACCTTTTCTTTCCCGTGAATGTTTCTCCACGCCAAACCCACTCAAGCTTGCGTAGACAAGTCTTTCCAGGACGGTTAAAGTCACATGCAGTGCAAATTTCATCCGTAACAATTGATGGAGGCTGCAGTTATCAAAGGAAAAGAACCCCTTAGGGGATGGAAGATTTATGTTTATTGGAAATTCAAAATTCAGGATCAAAACTCAAAGAGTCATGGTGAAACCAAAAAAGCAACAAAATATACATATCTTTCAATTACCCCCAAAGTTTAAGTGAAATGCTTATCCACGTTTAACTATTGGCTATAAAATGCAAATATAATAACCACTAACATTTTACTTCAAATGCTTACCATATTTGTACTAGATGAAAAATGTTAAGCTACAAATATTACAGAGAAGAATGAGAGAAGAGCATATGATTGATAATTAACTTAAAACAAAAGACTAAGCACCAACAAGACTCCCAACTGAATAGGGAACTAAATCATAAGAATAGCTAAGTAATATGAAAACTAATTTTAAGAGAAATACTCGAAGATAAGAAACTAATATTATAAAATATTTCATATATTCTAACACTCTACAGCGCCTTCTTATTAAGGAGGCGTATGCTAGGAAGAAAAGAAATTATACAGAATTAACTCTCTGGAGTAGGGCTTGTCTATGGGGCTTGCATTCTGTAGCAGTTGAAATGTTTAGAATAATCAACTTGTATTTCCCATCATGATAAAAAAAATAAAAACTTTTCATAATCATTGTAAAGCATAAAATAAATGTTTTTTTGACAAAATATAAAATAAATGTTTTTTTGACAAAATATAAAATAAATGTTCAGACATTAATAATAAAATAATTATTTATATTCATATTTGAATTATACTTATTAATATATATTGCTAAGTAATCATATTATCATATTTTTATATCAAATATATACTAATATTTTTGGTAGGATCTTACAAATCGTGTTACGATCCCACGATTTATGATCTTGACTTCCCTCCTTGATCCTAGGTCAAATCTCGATTTTAACTACCAGGGTTGGAATGCATGTGAGCATCCAATAACATGATGCATAATGACACGAGGCAGAATTGAAGAAGCTCAAAAGAATCACAACCAAGTGATATGGAGCAGATCTTGAAGCTCCCAATCCAAGTGTGATCCCTTATACATATACTCGTAACAAATTTTCATTGGAGAAACATACCAAGAGCATCTCCAATGGTCATTGTTTAAGGAACCCATTTTGGGTTTCATAGATTACTACCAAGTGCTTCCCACAATGCCACATCATACTTATGCAATTCATACACATTTTGCTCCAATGGTAAAAAAAGAATGCAATGGTATCTTATTTCAATGGTTGAGAAAGGGAAACAATTTTTTAATCCTATGCTACTGTATCTTAAATAAGCAACTTCAACAAGATCGATGAAACCCAATTTTGCCACCCCAGGTTCCTCAAATGGAGAGAAAAAAATAAGGAACAAGTTCATTCTCCTATGGTAACCTGTTAGATACTCCATTGAAAATGCTCTAAGCATGCATATTCTGCTAAAGACCAATATTATAAATACAAAACTCATAATACCTGAAGCCGGTTGGTTAAAATTATGTTTGGATACATTGCAGCTACATCCAGATGATAAATAAGGGGGCATTCATCACGTATCGGCGCATCTCGTAATTTTACAAGCTGAAAGCATAGAGAAATAGGTGATAATAATTACTAAATTATGACATGATACCTAAATAACAAAAAAGTGATTTTGAAAATATAAGATCAAACAATTAAAATGAGTTTCGATAAAATTATAGACAAGTAACCATACGTGAAAGTTAGCAAGCCAAAAATCTTTATCAGTACCTTTTCCATGATAGCATTCTTCACTTCATCATAATTTGAGACAGATTTCAAATCCATCTTACCCTCTTCTTTTATAGCATATTGTAGATCTCGATCAAGGTTGTTGATTAATTGCTGGCACCACATCACTTCACAGTTAGTGAAGCATATTTACAGAAAATATTATGAAGCATTAGCGAGATTAGATGACATGAGGATAAAAAAAGAATATCGAAGTTGTGAATGTTGCACACGATGAGTCGAAAAACTAGACAAGTTAGGATTACATATGACAGCACTAGAGAGAGAGTTGGGGTAGCATGTACAGTAGAAGATATGGTAGAAACTAAGCTTAGGTGGTTTGGGTCTATGAAAAGGAGACCTATAGAATTTATAGTAAAGAGAGTAGATCAAATGGAGGGTAATCAAATCGCAAGAGGTAGAGGAAGACATAGAAAAACTATAAGAGAAACTATTGGGAAGGACATAGAGATTAATGAGCTAGAAAAAGATATGTTATATGATAGAATTTATTACGTCGTTTGATCCATATAGCTTACCCTACTCAATAGGATAAGGCTTGGTTGTTGTTGTATTATGAAGAAGCATAATTCCAGAATTTAGTTATATCTTTAGGTAGGGGCAGAGTAAAAATCTGCTCCACCTGCCTGGCACAAAAAGGGTTTTTCCCTATTTTGCAGAGAAAATAACTAGAATTGGAAGAAGTATCAACTTTATATATGAAAATTGAAGATTATACAGTATGTTCGATAATGAAAGGAGCGCACAAGCAGTAGTAAAGTAATCAAAGATGGAAACAACAAACCTCAAAACCAGATGGCTCAAGTGTAAAACTACATGGAATATCAGATCTAAATACACCAGTTTCTAGGCATTCAACGTGCCCGCCTATGTACGTCTCACTCTCAAGAAGATGATTCTTATAAAACTTCTCCGGATCAGATTGGTGCTTGTTAGGGCAGATAACATTAGCCTTGTATGCCTGTAAAAGATGTGAAAATAAATACAAGGAAAACTAGAGGCCTTGAAATGGGAAAGAAAAAACAGAACAGGGAGAAAGGGAGATTCAAGTTCAAGAAAAACAGGCATAAGAGCACACCTGGACCATAAGCAACATTTCACAGAGGGTCCCGCTGCCTTTGCGCAAAACCTCATCTGGTGACATGGGTATTATAGTGGCAAGAGAGAAAATAAAGGGATGAACATAAGTTTTATACAGGTAATAAGTGGACACTGCATCAGAAACAGAATAGGAAGCCATCGTCTGCAATAACAATTCAAATCAACGAAGAAAAATTAAGTAAAATTAACAAGATATCTCAGGAGAGTCATGACCAACCAAATGCATAACTTTAAAGATTGAAAACTCCAACAATAAAGTATGGCATATCCTAAGGACAAACCAAGTATGAAAGATAATGCTCACTTCCAACAATAAACAACTTAAGGACTACACAGTTTCTAGGCTCTTGATAGACAAATAAAGATGATATTCTTGATTTACATTTCTTTTTTGGGCATTAAAATAAATCTCGTCATTTCAAAAAAGAAGACAATAATCAAAGTATCAAACTACACCACTACCACGAATTTGGTATACAGATACACAACATAACCCCAAAGTTGAACACAGTGTTTGTTAGAACCTCAAAAGAACTTAGAAATTAGCAGAGGACAATTCGACCCAAAAAATAGTATAAATTTAAGGTCCTCTTTCAGTCTAACACCGCAAGCATAATCAAAACCAATTGCATCAGATCTTATTAGGCAAAACAGGCAACTATGTCATCATCCACCTTTTCAATGGAAACTGATTATAAGGGAATGAGTATTATAGAGAGAATGTATCCTAACAGATTGGAACTCGGTTAGTTACATTTTGCAATTTTTACCGTCAGCATTACAACAATATTAAACTCTATTATTTAGTAACTCTATTACAAACTCTATTAAGTACCGCCGCCTATTCTAAGCATAATCATAGAGGTCGTACAAACCTGGAAAAAAAATTCAAATATATTGACAATGACAACTATTCATACACAATATTTTACAGAAACTCAAAAGACAAATATTTTGTACTGTTTATATATTACAATGCTCTATCTGCAATACCCAATATCAAACCAATTTAACAAATAATAGAGAAATCACTTCAAATCACTCATACCTGAGGCTTTTCCTTTGCAAAGCGTACCATGTCCTCAGGGTTCACCTCTTTTGGATCATAACCCAACTTAGCTTTTGTTACAGCCTAAATAATAACAAAGAAAATATCACATGGAGAAAGGGCAAACTTCGTGCAGCAGAAACTAATGAGCACAAGACTTATACTTTATACATTATAATTTATATTATAACATCCAATGAGACCATTCAATTTAATGTAAAACAAGTTTTATTCAAACTTAGCGAATATAAAATTTTGGGAATAACAAATTTATTAAATAAATGAAATATGCAGCTAAGTAGGTAGTCAGTTGACTACATACCGTGGTGACCACAAGCATGTTTAGGGTGTGAAATTGCATTGTGTCCCATTTATTTCAAGGGAACCAATACAATTTTTTCATAGTTATCAAATTTATATGTAAGAAGCTTTAGGGCACCTCTTCTATGACCCTAGAGCTGAGAGTCACACTTTTTTCTTTCTAATAAGTAAGACTTACTTACATCTAAACTTAAATTTGATTTCTGTAAAAAGTAAAAACATTAATTTTTTCTTACTTTTGTAATTGGACTTAATTATTTTTCCAATGCATGCATGACTTATACAACAATATGAAGTAACCATGCCACTATTGTTTATGCTTAGAAAAAAGTTTTTCTAAATCATAAATCGTATTTGAAATATGTTATGTCACAAGGTAAATTAAAAATAATTTTGCTTTAATTTCTATATGAATTATTTTTTAAATATCCTTGAATATGAATGAGTTATTAATGATTTTGCAGCAAAATATGTAACAAGAATATCATACAAATGATTAATGAGACATCATTTGATTAGTTTAGTGCACCCAAAATCTCAGGAACGGCCTTGGCCAGATATCATTTTGTCATTATATTTATGCATATAGGGGAAAGTAGTATCTATAGCCCTACTAAGGTAGAGAACGATGGACAAAAAACTTGAACCAGGTAAAATGCATTAAAATGGAAGGCAATGTTTTTAGCAAAGTCAAATGCAGGGAAAGGAAAAGGGGTACTCTGAATAACTAACAAGGTGTTTCCTTTTAATAAGTCATGGGCAGAGCAACAAAGGGAGCCATAAAGTAACACTATCCCATAACAGTTGTATAACAATAAGGTTACTGCTAGCATTATTTATGATTATCAGAGCTTAAGGAGAGGATGAAATCTATCAAATCTGACGAATTTAATAAAATCTTCCGAAGTGATATTCTTATCAGTGTTCAAATAGTTATTTAGAGTTAACTATGTTTTTGGTCCCTATAAAATTAATAGGAGTTTTGCCCGCGATTGACTACCTGACACTTACATGGTTCTTATACACACATGGTTCTTATACACCCTTTTTGGTATATACCAACTGTCCCCATGCAACTACGGAGACTAATTCCCCACGTGGACGACAAATGTCTCCCACAAGAGTTTAACATTGTTGCATTATCAGGGCTAGATCTAGCGAACCACTAGTTCAGCTAAAAGAGGCTCAAACCTACTCATCCAAGCGCTTTTGATTTTAAAAAATATGTTGCAACATTTGGGGAGAATCCATATCTATCTATGTCCAAGAGGACTATAAACCATACAAAAGTCCTACATGAATAACAACGAAAGACTGGTTTTTCTTTTGGATGAATTAAAAATATATATATTGGCATAAAAACCATGTCGTAAAGAAATTTAATTAAAGACAATTAATAGAACTCCAAACTTGAGAGTATGAACTTTGTACCTTTAGGCCTTGGCTCCCCTGAGGGAGATAACTGTCACGTTTAACCCAAGCAAAACAGTCTAAATGGGGAGCAAATTTAGCACGACATTCCCCTTGATTCATGTCACATTGAAACCCAAGTTCCTGCAAGATCAAATAATAAACAGCAAAATAGAAGAGAGAAATAGTCAACTAATAAACTAAAAGGGAAACAGTAGAACTAATATGGTTCAGAATAAGGAGCATATATGAAAATGAAAATTTGAAACATACATGATTTATCCCAGAATGTATATACAAAGAAAGTGACTTCACATAAACAACTATTGCATAACAAAGGCAAATTTCAAGTTCAAATACAATGGGAAATAATGTCTTCCTTTTAATTGATAAGCTGTTAATGAAAATGTAGAGAAACAAAGAATTCTGCATACATGGTAGCATATGCATTTTACCTATTGACCCATGAAAATGAAGCCACTACCGCCACAAACAAACAAAAAATACACAAAGTTAGCAACATACATCACTCATTTTGAACCCATGATGAGCTGCCCGTCGTTCCAGGAATGGCCAATCAAAGAAATCACCATTATAAGTCACATATATACCAGGTTTCACCTCTTGCATATGAGAAAACCAGAATCTAAGGAGCTCAATCTGCCAAAAACATTAACCACAAACCAAATAATTAACCACAACAATTAAAAATTGTCACTATAGAAAACTTGGAGGAATTGATTTTCAGCAGAGAAATAACACATGATATACCCATCATTTATGGAATCCTATATTGCATTACCTCATTCTGAACATTTGTCACCTTAAAATACCCTTCAAACTCAGGTTTTGGAGTGTACTCTAGATCCTCTATATCATCCCCAACACACTGGTAAAAAAAACAACACAATTATTTAAAGTCATCAGCCAACGATAATGACAAATGTTTTGCTAAAATACATTCGCTAAACATACAACTACAAGATCAATTAAGAAATACTTTTAGATGAATCAGAGTTAAATAATTTATTACTATTTCACTGATCCTTTGGCTATATTTTATGCATAATTTGGGAGTCAAATAGATTACCAATCTCTACTTGTACATCTCCAATGTAGAATAAAAAACCCAATATTTTATTGAGATCAACCTCGTGTGCACCCAAAGTAGAGGTGTTTGGGAATCGTGCAACCACTAGCAGGTAAATTATCTGAATAACATTAAACTCTTGTGAAAATAAAAGAGTAATCAAAAAATATTTATCAACAGAAAACTAAAGATAAGAGACTTCTGATGCAACATGTATTTACGATTCCCTTTGTAATAATGCAGAGTAGCAACCAAGAGAGTTTTCCCAAAAAAACAGCAAGAGAGAGATTGTTCAAACATTAACACCTCCAATTAATCCTCACCTCTCTATTTATGATTAAATACCCTTGCCCGTCTACCATATACGAAATCATCATAACTAAATCATAGTCAGCATCAGGAAACTTTAATGGAAGTTTTGTGGTTTCAATATCAAATGCACAAACACGAACTTCAGCACGCTGCAGAAGATCTGTCCTCTTCTCAAGTGTAACCCCATCGTTAGACACTCCGACATCATACCACTGGCCACTCCGTATATCTGGGTCACATGTGATCAAGAGTGTGATGATAAATATAAATACAACATGGCAATGGAAGATGGGATAATAGAATAGATACTAAAACAAGAGGAAAAATATCAAAACTTACCATTGTCAATAGCAAAGCGAACATGGTAAGGAACGTCATATTCACGAAGATCAATTATGCAATCTAGAAAATCTTGAGGTTTTTGTTCTCTGTTAAGAAATAAGCAGGCTACGATCAGATCGGGTAAAAAAGTAAGTTAAAATTTACTTACATAATCACGGCTAAAAAATGAAATTGCATTGTTAAAGGAAGGCAACTTCAATCTAAAAATTTTTTGTCCTGTGACACTTGATTTACCTTCTCCCTGTTAATATAGACTCATAGGCTTCTGCAGCATCAGACTTTGCCTTATTTCTTTCAACAACATGCATCAGGTCACTCTTCACATTCATCAGTTGTTGCACGGTATCAAATGAAAGCTTTAAATAAGATTTTGTCAATCCAGACAAGTGGTTTTTCTGCTCAGAACCATGAAAATAATTCAGAGTCCATTTATAAGCAGATTCAAAGTAAGCAATTATGCATGGTCTTATTGATTAAAGCAAAATGAACTTCAATGCAGACTGTGTCATGAGCCATTTTGACTTAACCGTCATAAAGTCTGGAAGGAGTTACACCATAAAAACCAAGAAAACAGATAATAAATGCTAAAGTTGTATTGCTTGTCATGTATCAGATAAGAGATGCGTAAAATTCTTACAAGATCCAGGTCTTCCTTTTCAACAATTTTAATATCTGCAACTTGGCTTTCGTAACGTCGTCTCAGGTATGCGTCAACATCCATCTCCATTTTATTCTATTAAATTCACATAATCACAATTAGGACCATCAACATGATGGTTGTCACAGAATAAACACTGAATCAAAATAAATTCGTAAAAGCAATGAATATAAATGATTGGATAGTCACACATGAACAAGCTTAAAACCAAGTATCTTGCTATGGCACTGTACATGCATGCAGGTGAATGTGCTCACTCACCTTTGTAGCTACATAGAAATAAGGGCGAAATCTGTATTTTGTCTTGAATGAGGACCCATCCTGCAGGTAGACTCCAATCAGTAATTTATTTACCAGACCAGGCCCCTCTTTTAGTGGAAAAACTAGTAAGAAAATCAAGCTTCTAAAGAAGCATTTTAGCCGAAACTACCTGTGTGACAAAGTAAAGATCAACGCAACTGTATACTTTGCGTGTATCCTCATCCTCATAAGACGACTGCAAGGCATGGTAAATCATGTTTAAGTCCCTTCCAATAAAGTATTAAATCATAACCAACTTGTTGTGACTTCATAATTACGAACTGAAAACTCAACTTCTAATCCAAGGAAAATCACCAAAAAATATGAATTACCATATAATGTTATATTTTAGCATTAGAGAAGAAGGATAGCCAGAAGCACAATCCCATTCCGACATATAGCCTATGGAGCACGGACACAAACACATAGACCAGACACAACACTAAAGGTATGTTTGGGAGTTGCATTTTGTAGGGGTTTGGAGGGAAGGGCTTTGGAGGCCTAAGTCTATATTTTGTTATATATTTGAGATTTTTAAAAATTGAAAGAACAATATGATAAATATTCAAATAATATTTCATTTCTAAATTTATTTTAAGAAATACTTTATAGCTTCCTTAATTTGAAAAACAAAAATAAGTCTTTCCCTCTCCTCTCCTCCCCTCCAAAACCCAACTCCCAAACATACCCTAAGAGACACAACACTAAGAAGTAGACACCAGTTATAATTTGCGAAAATAGAAATAATTGAACGTTACTAGATGCATTAGTGTTGCTTCAGTGTCAAACACCAACACATGTCTTACAACAGAACTGTGAAGTGTAAGTGCTACATAGCATGTAGCTAGTAAATGATATGTGCAACTACAAGTGTTGCGGCAGCAAAAGCACAATTTTATCATTTATCGAGCTAAAGGAATGGAAGCTATGAGGGGGAAAAAATCATTCATACATAAACATTGCTTGCAATAAGTAACTAACAAGTTCAATTTCACATTCGTCTATTCACCAATTTGATATTGAAATAAGGAAAACACTGAGCTATAGATCAAAGGCACGCAAAAAAAATTAACGAGAAATTCACATACGGATGAAAAAGTGAGTAACCATCCAAGTCGCTTTTGTCCTTCTGAGAAAAGATCGAACCCTAACTTTGCTTCGAGTTCTTCCTCGGCGCTGCGGATAAGTTTTTGCTTCTTGGATATTCTATTGTCTCTACGATCCCACCTCCGGCCGTCGCTGTTCATCGTCAACGACGATATTGAAAATTTTCCGATTAGCTCTATTCAAACGGAGGTTGTGATTTGTGGTAGTGAGAGTGGTAGTAAAAGCCCCAACCCTTGTTGTGTATTTTCCCGCGCTTTCTCTCTTGTGTTTTTTGTTTGGCGAGTAAAAAAAAGTCTTACGTGTATTCCCTGAAAAATTTCATGGTTTTCCTTTTTTATTTCAAATATTTAAAAAGAAATTAATATTAGTTTCAACAACCGATACACATTTTTATCTCTCCATTTAAGTTTGAATTACTAAAATAAAAAAAATTTATGCCAGCTATGATGGGATATTTTTTCCTTATATTTTATTTTTAATTAAAATTTAATTATATTTTTATTTTAAATTTAATTATATTTTATATTTAAATTTATATATAAAAATATTATTTTTACAAGGAGTTCGAAAGCGAAGTGAAACTCTAATTGGACTGTACACGACGTTGTTATAGTTGGTACTGATGAATTATACTTCTAGAATTATGTTTGGGTGTTTTCAAATATATATATATATATATATATATATGAAATATTATATAATGTGGATATATATGCAATATTACATAATGTGATGTAAAAATTGAAGAAGTAATTCTTTTTAAAATAATTTGACACTTTTTTAGAGATATTGAAAAATAATTCTGTAAAAGAACACAACTATCGAAAATATGAAAGTGATACATACGTAAACAAATATGAGCGGATTGTTTAAAAAACTATATGGTATTGAGGAACCAGTTTAAATTTTTTAATCTATATAAAGAGTTTAAATTTAAAAAAAAAAAATCAACAATTACTACTAAAACAATTAACTGCGTATATTATTCATTTTGAAATTACTTT